>CBVK0100464270.1:0-10427 GCA_900067695.1 Picea abies | reverse complement strand
AACTTTCCATAACATTATGCAAGGAAAAAGTCAAATCAAAATGTGGATTGCAATGAAAGGAGAATAACAAAAAAAGAAACATTTCTCATTCTAAGAAATAAAAAAACATTTTTTCTAGGGACACATGACTTAACTTTGTATCACAAAGTTCCTTTCCATCCAATTAAGTGTTTATGACGTTTTAAGTCTAGGTGAAAAAGTTTGCATGCCTTGTCAAGCCATTCCATGCCTTGCCAAGCCATGCCATGCCTTGCCTTTCCTTGAGTTACCATGCCATACCATGTCGTGCCTTGCCTTGCCAAGCCATGCCATGCCTTGCAATGCCATGCCATTGCATATCTTTCCTTACTATGCCATGCCTTACCTTGCCATGCCGTGTCATTCCACGACATGCCTTGCCTTTCCATGCCTTGTCTTTCCATGTCATGTCGTGCCTTGCCTTTCCATTGCATGCCTTGCCTTGCTATGACATGTCATGCCTTGCCTTGCTATGACATGTCATGCCATGCCTTGCCAAGACATACCATGGCATGCCCTACCCTGTCATGACATGCCATTGCATGCATTGCCTTGCCATGCCATGTCTTTCCATGTTATTCCATAGCATGCCTTGTTGTTTCATGTCATGTCATGCCTTGTCTTGTCTTCCCATGTCCTGTCAACCATGTCATGCCATGCCTTTCCTTGCCATGACATACCATTGCATGCATTGTCTTGCCATGTCATGCCTTGTCTTGCCATGCCATGCCTTGCTTTTCCATGCATTTCCATGCCATGCCATGCCTTGTCTTTCCTTGCCTTGTCTAGCCATGCCATGCCTTGTCATACCATGCCTTTCCATTTCATGCCTTGTCTTGCCTTGCTTTTCCATGACATACCATGCCATACCATGCCTTGCCTTGCCATGTCATGCCTTTCCTTTCCATGCCATGCCTTACCTTGCTATGGCATGCCTTGCCAAGCCATACCATTGCATGCCATGTCATGCCATGTCTTGTCTTTCCATGCCATGCCATGCCTTGCCTTTCCATGCCATGCCATGGCACGACATGCCTTGTCTTGCCTTGCCTTGCCAATCCATGCCATGTCATGCCATGCCTTGCCAATCCATGACATGCCAAGCCAAGCCATGCCATGGCATGCATTACCAAGCCAAGCCATGCCATTTCTATGCCATGCCATGCCATTGTCATGCCTTTCTAAGCCAATAAATGATATTATCTAAGTTCAAACAAGTCAATGGGAAGTCCCAAACACCACAAATCAACAAGAGTTCAAACAAGTCAATGGGAAGTCCCAAACACCACAAATCAACAAGGAAACTATAGTTGTTATAAAACGTGTGATTAAGATGTTTAACTTCAACTATATGACAAGTTGCAATATGAAAAATATAAAATCCCTTAAAACAAGTAATTATGCACTGAAAGGGGGCTAAAAATGCAAGCCTAAACTAGGGTTTAGATAATAAAAATTGTTTGTTGAAATGGAATATGGCACATAACAACCCTAGAATATTCAAAACATCAAGCCCTAAAGGGATGAAAATTATGACAGAAATGTAATAAAAGGTGTCAAGGTGTATTTTGAGGGTGAAAGATGACAATTAAACACTAGACGTCAAGCTAACAAGGCTGAAAATTGAGGGTAAGTCCTAATTTAACAATGGAATTGAGTGTTTTGAGACAAACTTAATTCAAGAAGAATACAAGATAAAATGCAATATCACCACTTTGATAAATACATTTATTTAATACATTTGAGAAATGACCATCAACGATTTAGAAAGAGCACTTACTAGGTAAATCAATGATCATCCATGAATTCCTGACCATAAAATCAACCACAAAACTTGAAACATGGATCTAAGGTATCTTCATAATTTTGAAACATGGATTATCATAACCAATAGGATTTACATAGAAATGGATGTCACTAAATAGGTTTATGTTCCATCCTTGTGGTGTAGTTTCATTATACTATTGATCCATAATGCCTTGCCATGCCATGCATTGTCTTGCCTTGTCATGCCATGTCATGCCTTGCCTTTTCATGCCATGCCATGCCATGCCTTACCTTTGCATGCCTTGCCATGCCATGCCATGCATTGCCTTTCCTTTCCATGTTATGTCATGGCATGCCATGCCTTGCCTTTGCATGCTTGCATTGCCATGCCATGCCATGCCATGCCTTGCATTTCCTTGCCTTTCCATGCCATGCATTTTCTTTCCTTACCTTGCCTTGTCATGCCTTGCCTTGCCATTCCATGCCTTGCCTTTCCATGCCATGCCTTCCCTTGCCTTCACTTTCCTTGGCTTGCCATATCATGACATTCCATGCCATGCCATGGCAAGGAAAGAAAAGGCAAGGCACGACATGGATTGGCAAGGCAAGGCATGGCATGGCATGGCAAGGAAAGTCATGGCTTGGCAAGGAAAGGCATGGCATGTCAAGGCAAGGCATGGCATGGAAAGAAAATACATGTCTTGGCAAGTAAAGGCATGGCATGGAACTTCAAGGAATTTTTTATCCATGCCATGCCATGTCTTGCCTTGCCATGCCATGCCTTGCCTTGTGTTGCCTTGCCATGCCTTTCCATGCCATGCCTTGCCTTTCCTTTCCTTGCCATGTTGCCATGCCTTTCCATGCCATGCCTTGCCTTTCCTTTCCTTGCCATGCCATGCCATGTCATGCCTTTCATTTCCATGTCACGCCATGCCATGCCTTGCCTTGTCATGCCATGCCTTTCCTTGCCATGGCATGTCTTGCCTTTCCATGCCATGGCATTCCATGTCTTGCCTTTCCATGTCATGCCTTTCCTTTCCATGCCTTGCCTTGTCTTGCCTTGCCATGCCATGCCTTGCCACGCCATGCCATACCTTGCCTTGCGTCATGCCTTTCCTTTCCATCCCATGCCTTTCATTGCCTTGCCTTGCATGTATTTCTATGCCATGCCTTTCCTTGTCATGCTATGCCTTGGCTTTCCTTGCCACGCCATTTCTTTCCATGACATGCCATGCGTTGCATTGCCATGCCATGTCATGCCTTGCCTTTCCTTTCCTTGCCATTCCATGCCATGAAATGCCTTGCCTTTCCCTGCCATGCCATGCCATGTCTTTCCTTGCCTTTCCTTTCCATGCCATGCCACGCCTTGCATTTCCTTTCCTTGCATGTCATGTCATGACATGCCTTGCCTTGCCATACCATGCCTTGCCTTTCCTTTCCATGACATGCCATGTGTTGCATTGCCTTTCCTTGGCTAACCACACTTCATCGAAAAGGTACTTTCATTATGATATTCATAAAACTAATTGTTTGTAAAAATGTGGTTATTTCCATCGTTTGAGAGAATTTGTTATCAAGTTAATTTAAAAAAAAATTCATGGCATTCATGTATCATACATTTTTTCTTTCCTAAAAAAAATAATGCTTGAACTAAATGAGCAAGTTTAATACGCAAAAATTACAATCAAAGGATTCATTAAGCATGTAATTCTACAACTTGTTATCCCATCTATCTTAGATGAAAATACTTGAATGAGAATTTCAATGTCATAACATAAGCTCTCTTTATTCATATATCTAAGGTATCATCATAGTTGTGAAACATGGATTATCATAATTAATAGGATTTACCTAGACCTAGACCTTGCCTTTCCTTTCCATGTATAACTTTTCTTAGCCTTGTCATGTCTTGCCTTGGCTTGGCTTGCCTTTCCTTGCTTTGCATTTCCTTGCCTTTCCATACCAACATGTCCCTGAATGGCTTGAGGAGTCGAGTTGGAACTCGCGATGAAACTCAAACTGAGACTCGGATGGACAAACCATTGGTTGCATTGGATCTAGGGCATCGTGTTTCATCATGTGGGGCCTCTCCACTATCATTTCATTGACCGAAAAACCATTTGTTGGAGGATCTCTGACAGTAGTGTTTTTCTCAATGAGGCATAGTGCAATTTATGAACAAGAAGTCAATTTTCAATAAAAATGTGTCGAGCGGTTGTGGGTAGTGTGGTCGCTTGGGCCTTGGCCAAATAAACTTGCGAGAGCTTACACAAATTTGTTTTGTTGCTCGGTTTGTATTTTATGCCCCCAGACCAAATTGTGACATGTCCCTGAATGGCTTGAGGAGGCGAGTTACAAATAATGATAAAACTCAAAATGAGACTCGAATGGGCAAACCTTTAGTTGCATTAGATCTCTAGCATTGGGTTTCAGCTAGTGGGGCCCCTTTGTTGTCATTCTATTGACCTAAAAACTATTTCTTGGAGGATCTTCGGCATTAGGGTTTTGCTCAATGAGGCATAGTGCAATTTATGAACAACAGGTTGATTTTCAAGAACACTGTGTCGAGCGATTGTGGGTAGCGTGGTCACGTGGGCCTTGAAAAAAAAAACTTGTGGGAGCTTACATAACTCCCTTATGTTGCTCGGTTTGGATTTTATGCTCATGGACTGAATTGGCGACATGTCCTTGAATGACTTGAGAATGCGAGTTGCAACTCACGATAAAAATCAAACCAAGACTCAGATGAATGAACCGTCAGTTGCATTGGGTCTGGAACATCAGGTTTCAGTTAGTGGTGCCCCTCTTTTTTCATTCCGTTGACCGAAAAATTGTTCGTTGGACGATCTCCAACACTGGGGTTTTTCTCAATGAGGCATAGTGCAATTTATGAACAAGAGGTCGATTTTCAAGAACACTGTGTCGACCGATTTTGAGTAGAGTGGTCATGTGGTCCTTGGACAAATGGAATTTCGAGAGATTATGAAACTCCGTTATGCTTCTCGGTTTGGATTTTATGCCCCTGGACCAAATTGACAACATGTCCTTGAATGGCTTGAGGAGACGAGTTGCAACTCACGATAAAAATCAAAATGAGACTCGGATGGACAAACTGTCAGTTGCATTGGATCCGTAGCACCAATGTTCAACTAGTGGAGCCATTATGTTGTCATTTCGTTGACAAAAAAAAAACGTTTGTTGGAGGATCTCCGGCACTAGGGTTTTGCTCAATGAGGCATATTGAAATTTCTGAACAAAAGGTCGATTTTCAAGAACACTGTGTGAGCAGTTGTGGGTAGCATGGTCATGTGGGCCTTAGCCAAATAGAATTTCAGGAGCTTACAGAACTTCGTTATGCAGCTCGGTTTGTATTTTATGCCCCTGGACCAAATTGGCGACATGTCTCTAAATGGCTTGAGGAGGCAAGTTGAAACTTGTGATAAAAGTCAAAATGGGACTTGGATGGAAGAACCATCAGTTGCATTGGATATGAAGCATCGATTTTCAGCTAGTGGGCCTCCTCTGTTATCATTCCATTGACTGGAAAACCGTTTGTTGGAGTATCTCCGACACTAGGATTTTGCTCATTGAGGCATAGTGCAATTTATGAACAATAGGTCGATTTTCAAGAACACTATGTCGAGTGATTGTGAGTAGCGTGGTCACCTAGCCTTGGAAAAATAGACTTGTGAGAGGTTACAGAACTCCATTATGCTCCTTGGTTTGGATGTTATTTCTCCTAGACCAAATTGGCGACATGTCCCTGAATGGCTTGAGGAACCAAGTTGGAAATCGCAATAAAACTCAAACCTAGACTCTGATGGACGAACCGTCAGTTGCATTATATCCTGAGCATTGGGTTTCACCAAGTAGATCCCCTCCGTTGTCATTTCATTGACTGAAAAACCATTTTTTGGAGGATCTTTGGCACTAAGGTTTTGCTCAGTGCTTATTACATATGTTTGACAATTTAACACCTTGTTAGGATAGACATGGAAAGGAAAGGTATGGAAAGACATGGCATGGCATGACATGGAAAGGAAAGGCAAGGCATGACAATCGAATGCATGGAAAGGTAAGGCATGGCATGGAAAGGCATAGCATGGCATGGCATGGAAAGGAATGGAAAGGAAATGAATGACATGGAAAGGCACTGCATGGGAAGGGAGGGAATGGCATAGCATAGGAAGGAAAGGAATGTCATGGCATGGAAAGGAAAGGAAATGCAAGTCATGGCATGGAATGGCAAGGAAAGACATGGAATCAAAAGGAAAGGCATAACATTTCATCGCATGGCTTGGCAAGGCATGACATGGAAAGGTATAGCAAGGCATGACATGGAATGGAAATAAAATTCAATGCAAGGAAAGCCATGGCATGGCATGGCATGGAAAGGAAATGCATGGCATGGAATGACATGGAAAGGAAAGACATGGATCAATAGGGCCTTGAAGTTATGTTGTTTTCCATGCAATCCAAAATAAATTATGGATCAATAGTATAATGAGACTACACCATAAGGATGGAATATAAACCTATTTAGTGCCATCCCTTTCTATGTTAATCCTATTAATTATGATAATATGTGTTTCACAACTATGAAGATACCTTAGATCCATGTTTCAAGTTTTGTGGATGATTTTATGGTTAAGAATTCATGGATGATCATTGATTTACCTAGTAAGTTCTCTTTCTAAGTCATTGACAATTATTTCTTAAATGTATTAAGTAAATGTTTTTATCAAAGTGGTGATATTGCATGTTATCTTTCATTCTTCTTGAATTAACCTTGTCTTGAAACCCTCAATTTCGTGGTTAGATCACAACTTACCCTCAATTTCTAACCTTTTTAGCTTGACGTTTAGGGTTTAATTGTCATATTTCACCCTTAGAATACACCTTGACACCTTTTATTACATTTTTTGTCATATTTCACCCTTAGAATACACCTTGACACCTTTTATTACATTTTTTTCATAATTTTCAATCCTTTAGGGCTTGATGTCTTGAATATTATAGGGTCGTTATGTGTCATCTTCCATTTTAGCAAGCATTTGTTATCTAAACCCTAGTTTAGGCTTGAATTTTCATCCCCCTTTCATTGCATGATTACTTGTTTTAAGGGTTTTCATATTTGTCATGTTAAAACTTGTATTATTGTTGAAGTTAAACATCTTCATCACAAGTTTTATAATAACTATATTTTCCTTATTGATTTGTGGTGTTTGGGACTTCCCATTGAGTTGTTTGAACTTAGTTAGTATCATTTATTAGCTTGGAAAGACATGGAAATGGCATGCCATGGCAATGATTGGAAAGACATAGAAAATTGATGACATGGAAAGGCATGGAAATGGCATGACATGACATGGCTTGGCAAGACATGGAAATGGCATGGCATAGAAATATCATGGATTGGCAAGGCATAGCAATGGCATGGAAAGGAATGACAATGGCATGGCATGGCATGGCTTGGAAAGGCATGGAAATCACATGGCATGATGTAGAAAGGTATGGAAATGGCATGGCAAGGAAATGCATGAAATGACATGTCTTGGAAAGGCATAACATGGATTGGCAAAGAAAGACATGGCATGGCATGTCATGGCAAGGAAAGGCATGCAATGACATGTCATGGAGAGGCAATGAATGGCATGGCATGGAAAGGCAAGACATGCAATGAAATGTCATGGCAAGGCAAGGCATGCCATGGAAAGACAATACATTCCATGTCAAGGAAAGGAATGACATGTCATGGCATGGAGAGGCATGGCATGTAAAGGAAAGGCATGCAATGGCATGCCATGGCAAGGTAAGGCATGCCATGGAATGGCTTGGCAAGGCATGTCATGTCAAGGAAAGGAAAGGCATGACATGGCATGGCATGGAAAGGAAAGGCATGCCATGGAAAGGCATGACATGGTATGTCATGGCATGACATGTCATCTCAATGAAAGGCGTGACATGACATGGCATAGTAAGGCGTGACATGACATGGCATAGTAAGGCATGACATGGCAAGGTAAGGCATGTTATTGCATGCCATGGTAGGGAAAGGAATTCCATGACATGGATTGGCAAGGCATGGAATGACATGGCATGGAAAGGAAAGGCATGGCATGGCATGGAAAGACATTGCATGGCAAGGCAATGCATGCAATGGAAAGGCAAGGCAAGATATAACATGGCATGGCATGGTAAGGCAAGGGAAGACATGGCAAGGGAAGGCATGGCAAGGCACAACATGGAAAGTAAAGACATGCAATGACATGGCATGGCTTGGAAAGGCAAGGCACGACATGGCATGGATTGGCAAGGCAAGGCATGACATGGCATGGAAACTCAAGGAAAGGCAAGGCAAGGCATGGCATGGCTTGGAAAGGCAAGGCAAGGTATGGCATGGCTTGGAAAGGCATGCAAAATTTTTCACCTAGACTTAAAATGTCATAAAAACTTCATTGGATGGAAATGAACTTTGTGATATAAAGTTAAGTCATATGTCCCAAGAAAAAAAGTTTTTTATTTCTTGGGATGAGAAAGGTTTCTTTTTTTGTTATTATTGTTTCATTGCGGTCCACATTTTGATTTGACTTTTTACTTGCATAATGTTATGGAAAGTTATATTTATTGTTGTATAGGTTAAATGGGAAGCTACATGACAAGAAATGCAAGGAAGGATTAGTCTATTTTACATCATTAGTCTATTTTAGATCATAGTGGTGTTCTAGGAATTTGTAAATGTAACAACCTATATTTTGGCCTTAGAAGGTTAGAATTTTGAATTTTACTTATATTAATGATTCATTGCTTACTATTTGTTAGGTTTCATTAGAATGATATAGACATATGATATGTATACATTTGGACCTATTTATGTGTCGTGGGATATTATTTTTATCGTTATATGTTTATGATGATCATAGTTATGTGATTTGTTTAAACATGCAAACTTTGATTTTTACTTATCTTAGTGATTCATTGCTTAGTATTTGTTGGGATTAGTTAGAATGATATAGACATTTGATATGTATACATTTGGACCTATTTGTGTTTTGCAGGATATTATTTTTAATGATATATGTTTATGATGATCATAGTTATGTGATTTGTTTAAACATACAAATTGAAATGTGGAACTTTGGAGCTTCATGCACTACCCATATGTGTGGTATTTTTTCCTTTAGTATGATTGTCAACACTATTTAGGTAAGTCACATTTGTTTACTGAAAATTTCTTTAGTGTATACTACTAATTAAATTGTTAAATTTTACTAGTTTTGGGGTCTTTAAGTCAAGTAACCAATACTATATGTACAAAATTATTATATTTATGGTTCATGAGCTTGAGTTTATTTTTCATTTAAAAAAAATCCATTTTTAAAAGATCAATAATTGTCCCTACCGATTTTAAAGTTTGAAAATTAACATATTTATAATTCATGAACTGGAGCTTATAAATTCGTTTGCTTACAAGTTTGTAATTTTTTTTTTAATAAGTTAATAATATATATATATTATGATGATGATGATGATGATGATGATGATGTAATTTTGAGGCATTCTCTTTTGTATATGATAATTTCCTTGAAAGTAGTACTTTAAGGTGGACTCAAGTGTCTTCCTTCAATTTTGTGTGCTTTGGTGCCTTGTCCATCAACCATGTGTGTCCAACAAGTGCACCCAAGTGTGTCCAGTTCATTGGAAATTATTTTAACTTTACCAATGCTAAAGGAAATGCATTCCCTACCCATATCAATCTCGACTCACTAGGAGACAAATACCTTGCCTTGCTCTTTTCACTCGTTAAATACTAACTAATCTCAACCAACGCTATAAAATGTGCTAGCTATTGTTACTTAGGATTTCTACATAGCTCCAGGTTATAGCTTTATTTATATATTTCACATCCTTTAAGAGTTCTCCATTTCTAGCCCTTATATTCAACCAATCAATGAGATTGGTGATGATGTTTGAGATGACATTTACAAAAAGTGACATTTACAGAAAGTACCATTTCATCATATAAAGCACTTAAGTAGTGTTATATGTTGAAAATATTCGTGGGCTACATTATACATCATTTTGGCAAGCTTAATGGAGAATTTGAGGTATATTTTCATTTGATGTGAGGCTTTATCGTGAAATTTTATTTTATGTGTTGATTTTTTATTAAGATACCCTTGTAACATGTTTTCATTGTCATTATAATGAACCATGCTTCATTTCGGATAGAGTAATGTGAGGTTTCAACTCTCTTATTTCTATTGTGATCACAGAACCTTGAACGTCTGCACATATGGGATTGTAAAGATCTAGTGGGGGTCTAGCACACTTCTTTAAAAACATCTAGTTAATTGTAATTAGAACCAACAATCACTACTATATTTGGTTATAAATTATGACCAACTTTAGTGTTGTCAGAACGACATTAGAAAAAAGTATATTTCAACATCATAACTATTGTGTTGGTATTCCTACATCATTTCAGAGGCATGAATCAAAATTTGGCCTATCGACGCTCTATCAGGCCATGTGGAAACTTCTTCATGACCTCATTTTTTCTTTATGGATGTCACACTTCCAAGGTCTCCAATTACATGAACCAATTACTTATTCATTTTCTTTCTACAATTTATTGTGCC
>CBVK0100464269.1:0-12186 GCA_900067695.1 Picea abies | reverse complement strand
TTGGCTCATAAACCCATGAACCACCACTTCATTTTGTGCCTTCAATTTTTTATCACGAGATACATTTATATGCTTATAATATTGTGAATTGACCAATAAACCCACACATGAATTCTCATCAACTTGTTTGTTTCCCATCAACAAATGTGTCTATGGCCTCTAAGCTACATGTTCTAAGTGATGTCAAACAAATCACATGGCTTGTGCATAATCTTGGCACTATTTATAACAATAAATCAATCTCATTGTATACCAGAACATATCTCACACAAAATTCCGTGTAGCATTAATCAAGTAGTCATTATAAATACTTTACTTATTTCTCTCAAGCACTACCCAAGCGTAGATCACCTTTCCCTCTTCACATGTCTCATATCCTAAATCCTTCATTGCATCACAGATACCAATTCTTCAGTTGGTTCCATCCCAGTTCATAATTTTGGGGAAAAAGAATTGGGTTCCAATTGTGACTACTTTGTCTGGATATGTGATCAGAACATATTACTACAAGTGAGGGGGTTCATACAACTTAAGTTGGTTGATATTCATTGCATTACAGATGACAAGTTGAGGTGCTAAATCCAATTTTTAAGGTGTTTGAACCCATTTTACGAGTGATGGTGTGTAAGGAACATACATACCATACCAAACATGCCTTATCTTGTGATACTACTAATTTTTGAAGCATTGGTTATCCAAATTGAGCCAAATTCTCCCACCAACATGAATTTGTGGTTCAACTCAATGTTGGTCATGCAATGCCTTGTACTTGGACTATGTATGTTGAAGGATGGAATTTTCTACAAACCTTGGCCAAGTTCTACACAAAAGAAGAAACTTTGTCTTGCTCCTCTTACTGGTAGGATATGGATGAAGTAGGGATAGCAACTAGAATCTCATAAGGAGCTAATGGTTGGAAGCCAAAATAGACCTCAAATGTGGTGTGTCCTATAAATACATGAGTGGCTATGTTGAATTTGTGCTGCAATATATGAAACTATTGATCCTATATATTTTGCGTTGATAATAGATTCAGAGGTCACGAACCAAGAATCTATTCAATACCTGATTTTGGCCATCAATTTGTGTGCAATTTGCGAACAAAAAGTAATAAAGAACCAAAACAAGCAAATTTAAAATTCAATAAATGTGAATTTTGAGTACCCCCTAAAAAAAACCAATTAATCACTTCAACTGATATCCAAGTATAGATAACAACCATTTGCATTTCAAACAAAATAAGCCTTCAAAATTTAAATACATATCTAACATTTTTGTGTTACACTATTGAGGATGTGAATTATGTTCCCTCCAAATACATCACATGTATAATGCAAACAAAACCAACATCATGGGGATACCCTAAAATTTGGAAGCCTAGGATGAGTGTCTAATGCATGTGTGCTATTTTCATTAGTATGCTTTAAACAAATCACAGCTACCAATTAAAACAAACTTGAAAGTCAGAGATCTACAATGAGTTTCCATGCATGTGTTTCTTTGCTCAATGTTTTTCTAAACAATTCTTTGTGACTCAAATATTGGTTGATCATATTTGAGAAACACCTGACAGACATCAAAACAATATGATGAAAACTGGATTATACAAAAAATATTATAATTTTAAGAAATAAAAATCCCAAAAGTTTTCAAACACATCAAGCAAGTAAGTATAGTCAAGGACACTATGAGGAAACAAAATCTCTTTCTGAATAATTGGATATGCAATCAACAAACACCAATTTGCATTTGAAATAAATAGCACTCAATATGAAAAAGTATTTCACTAATATGCTTCTGTATCCAAGCCCACATCAAGGTGACACAATTAAGACATTTATTTTCTATGGTTTTCTACATAGTAGGCCAATTGGTTGTTGTGTATGCCAATTGGCATACATAGCATACCAATTGGCATACATAGCATACCAATGGATTGTTGTGTATGCCAAATTTTCATACACAACATACCATGGACTTCCATCCGAGGAAAGAAATGTACCCAGAACCTCGCCAATTGCTTGTAAATTTGAGTCAGTCCATAATTCAAGTGAGAGATTAGGTAATTTTATCCAGGTTGGAGCACTAGATAAATTTTCAAGACATCCTAATAAATCTTAGTTACAACCTACTATATCACTTTGATAAGCTTTGCAACATAGTGAAAAACCTCAAGTCCAACTCTAAAGTAAAAGTGATATATATGGAAGAAACAAGCAACATATTCATCGTTTGTTGGTAAACAAAAATCTCTCATACCATGAATAAGTCCCAATTTGAATTCATATGCAATGGTGTGAAATAATCAAAGGCATAAAGGGAGAAACCCAATGCCCACAAGTAGCCATTCAAATCGAAGGATATGTTTGTCCTATGTTCAGTCTTCCAAGTTTACTTCATCACTTTAATATTTAGACAAAGAATCCCTTTATAATGCCATTCAATCACTAGAATGTAGCACAAGGAGGCCATACAAAACCATATTATTCTAAATTTCACATTAAAAATACATATTGCGAACAAGATTATTGTTGCCTTAACAATATTATGTTCTATATGTTAATATAAAAGAAAGAACTCTTAAAAAAAGGATTAACCATTTAATAAAAATAAAAAATAACATTAAAACCTCAATATAACAACAAAATAACATTATAAAAAACATAAAGGCCATACCTATAGAAGTTATGGTGAATTGTTAATTGGGTGTAGTTCAAGTGGCTAAGAGGAAAAGTTGTTTCCTCCCCCACCTAGGTTCAAATCCCACTTTGCAACATGTTTGCTCTTCGTGAGTCGATTGTTGTTGAGATATTGACCTAGCCTTGAGCCTTGAAGAATCCAGTTTACCTTGGGTGCCATCCTTAAAATGAAGGGAAGTTCCCAGTGTATTTCCCCAAGAAATGCATTGCACAAATTAACAAAAAAATACAAATTATTTAAATAAAAAAAATGGTGAATTCCCCATTTTAATGGGGGTCAATAAATAATCCATTGCAAGTGCAACTAATGTCTTATTAAACTGGAGAAAAATATATAGCACTCCACAAAAGATTTTAATTATTGTTACATACATGGATGATGTCTATTGTCAAAGAACAAAGTCAGAGGGTAAATTATAATCAATTAGTTATGAACACATATTACAAGATGGATTGCACACTAACAAGAAGGAGTGTGTTATGATGAATAAGAATGCATAAATGCTTGTTCATTACAAATCTATTAGATCCATTGTCAATAAGAAAGTGGCTTATAGGTCCTAGTTCGTTTTCTAGCCTAGATCTATTATCTTTCTTTTATTGATAACACATAAGGTGACTTTTAATGGTGTTAAGTGAAAATTTTAAATGTAGAGAGCATTAGTGACTTGATCTTCTTCCAGTCCTGTATCTATTATTGTGGAACAAAGTCTTCCATAATCATTGTAAGGTGGAATAATAACCTCCACAATATCCTAGTAAGTAAAAATTTATGGTTTAGAGGGGCTAACTCATCGGAAGAAGTCAATTGTCTCCAATTGTTCCATCATAAACATTACGCGTGGGATGCAAGATAAAGAACGTTAATGATGATCTGATGAAATAGAATAAAAAAAAATGGAGAAGAATAATAGATATTTGAATGGGAACTTACATTGTTATCTTGCATGATAAGAGAGAATCTGGTTCCATATAATTTGTCTCCTTTCAACTGCTTCCCTAAACAAACATTACATGGATGTCCTGCAATCAAAAAGTTTGAAAATAAATGAAAGAAAAAGATAAAACAAAACGGTATTACAAAGTTAGTAATACCACCAGGATTTTGTAGACATTCAAAATACAAACTCATAAACTAAAATTAGAGTCTGTCAATAGTGTGCAAAAAGAAAGCCATCTCTATAGTTTCTAGAATATATGAAAGTAATAAAGATATAGAGCTTGTGCTCAAGTATGAAAATTGTTAACCAATTCACCTATTTTGTTCCTCTCATTCGTGTTTCTTATTGAAAGTATGTTGATGGCCCTACAAGATGCACGAAGTGGATAAAATAAAGATGGGAAGGAAATGTGGATACCACACTACGAAGAAAACAAGAAGTTATAATAACCATCCTTTAACAATCGGGTGAATAATACAACAACATTTTGAAGTTTACTGCAGACTATAGTGTTGTGATGCTATGTGATTTGAAACCTCTTTGAGCCAAAAATACAAGAACAAAAATACAAATACAGATGTATCATTATCAGTTACCAAGGATACATGTAAACTAGTTTCTCAGATATTGAGCCTCTTAAGTAGGTATCACTTATGATTGAGATATGCTATTACTAATCCTCCCTTGAAGAATAAATCAGGTTAAGATCGTATATTTCCAATAAGTAGGCACATATCAATTAAAATGAGATAATTGATAAATATTTCCAATATATTCCCAAACGACATGATGTAAATAGATTCATGTGTGAGATATATTCAGTTATCACGTAACCAAGTAAAAAATCTCTAAACAACAAAACAACCTCCAAATTAATGGAAATGGTTCCTTGAAGAATGAAAGAGAATTGAATGGTGTTTTTGTTTAGGAAGCACTTCTCTACGCGATGAATCGAAAATCTTAAACAACCATGAAATTATTTAGGAATGTTATCAAAGAAGGCATGGATGGGTATTCAAAGATCTAGGCCCTAATGTATGGAGTAGAAGCATGGTGAGGCATTAATGTTAATTCATCTCCAAATATTATGCTATGAAGAGTTGGGTATGAAGTTTGAACACAAGAAACCCAAAGCTGCAATTCAACTACCAATGCTCCCAAGATGCCCAAACCTTCCCATCAGTTGTATATGACTTCACAACATTGCTAGAACTACCCATCAGGTTCTCTTGATTTCACACCAGTCAGAAGACTTTGGAATGAGCAAAATGGACCTAAAAATGCTCATTTAGAATAACCCCCAAAACTGTACATAAGTTGTAGCATATATGTGAGAACAATAACCCCAAAACTGTCAATTATCTTGGTATTCTCACATTGAGACAAAACTAAAATTTCCCACAAGTACAAAGAGATCAAAATTGCCAAGTTTCAACCATCTAGATTTATAAATTAACAAAACAATACAAATTATTTAAATAAAAAAAATGGTGAATTCCCCGTTTTAATGGGGGTCAATAAATAATTCATTGCAAGTACAACTAATGTCTTATTAAATTGGGGAAACATATGGGCAAAAATATATAGCACTCTACCAAAGATATTAATTATTGTTACATACAGGGATGATGTCTATTGTGAGAGAACAAAGTCAGAGGGTAAATTATAATCAATTAGTTTTGAACACATATTACAAGATTGATTGCACACTAACAAAAAGGAATGCATTATGATGAATGCAAATTTAATCTTTATAATATAATGTATATATTTCGAGCAATTTCGTGTTGCAATTATCATTAATATTTTAATAGTTCCCCTGTTGCTCGTGAATTATTTTCAATTTCAAACCATAGATAGAAAATGATTGGCAGGGAAACGTCAACTACATAGAAAAATATGTACATATTCAATAGATAAGCTTACAATGTCAAATAAACAAAACATGTAACCATAAAAGCTTGAAGAGAATTTGTAGACTCTGGACGTTTTTATTTTTCAAGGAAAAACAAAGAGTAAGGGGTGAGCGCTAATGATATACAAGCATACACTAAAACTATAGGGTGTATTAGAAATTCAAAGAAATAAACCTATGAACTAGTAGCAACAAGTTTACAATAGACCTGGTAAACTTCAAAAGCCATTATATTGACAAGATTTGTCAAATAGTCAATGAACCCAATAAGAAATAAGCACCCAAAGGTTACAACTGAAAATTAGCATCATTCAAAATGTCCCAGTCGTAATAAGTATAACATAGATGGAACTTGAGCCACAAGATATCTGTTAGGAGGAAGAAAATATAGAGAAAAGCGATGAAATACTATAATCTTGGTATTTTTACCATTCTTCAAGTAGAGTTAGATATATCTGTAAAATGAAGTTGCAATTCCCTCTAATAGCACCTCATCCATCACCAGATCAGAAGTAGAAATACTGTTATCATCACTTAGAAGACCTACATCAGACAGGAGAAGACCAACATTAGGAGGTAGAGACCTGAGCTAAGAAAGAACATGTTGCTCATTTGGGGTAGAATGAAAGCAATTGGAAACTTTGTAACCCGAGGTTTGTCAACCAAAATGTTCCTTTGTATCCTATCAAGTTGCACCATTTGTGGAGGATCTTCTTTCAATTGCTCATCAACATAGTCATTGTTCACATAATATCCAACTATGATGAATTCTTGCCCCTGGTAAGAGAAATTCAACAATAACACAGTAACCCAAGTCAACAATAACACAGTAACCCCAATAATGTCTTCATCAAGAATCTTGTATGGATCAGGAGGGTCTGCCTATTTTGGAAGACAACAGTGAGTCAAGTCTTACTAAGCCTAAAGAAAAAATCAATCCCTAAGATGAAAAAGGAATCACATGGGAATAAACAAAACTGTAGATGGCATTGAATGCATAACCAGAGATAAACATTCATGAAAGACAAAGTGATAGTTTCCAACATTAACAGGACCAACACATACACTTTCTATAACTTGATCATACTTCCCATCTTCCGCATATCCCACATATGTCAACTTCCATTCCAAATCTTCCCACAAAAGTATCCAGAAGTGAAAACAAATATCCCCAACAAATAACAATTAGAACTAGATATATTTTAGTTTGTAAAACTACACAAACATAAATTCCATCTTTTGCTAAACTTGCATAGATTAAACATAGCTTAACTATAGAACTAAGAAACCCCCTTTAACAGAAACAATGTTATTATTCACACAAATTGATCAGTTGCATCATCTTTCAATGAGAAAAAGGCTTAGGGTTCCCAATGTTATAACATGGGCATAGCTTGGAAAATACATGTTGGCTACTAAAAGGGTGTAGCTATATCAATAATTCTCCAAATCGGATACAAATACTTGTTCAATCATTTATTGGTCGTATTTCCAGTATCCATTGCTACTATTGACAACATGACACAATAATCTTCGCCACAATGTGTTTGACACAAAAAAACACTCACCTCACTGATAATTGCAGTCTACAAGGAAAAGCATAGAGTTTCAAGTGCAGGCCCTGAGATGATAGCTAACACATTACCCATATTCAATACTATAGTTCCATGGAAATTATGTATGTTAGGTGTATCACATTAGCTTTCTGGTTAGTTTGCCTATGGGCTTGTCTATTTGGGTGAGTAAAGGCAATCTTAGCAATAAAATTATCTAGCACTAACATTTCTTAAAGAACGTGCATGCTAAGAGTGTATGTTGGAGTTTGCAGTTTTCTTGTTTGCATGGTTGTGTTTAAATCCTCCAAATGCTATATCAAACAAGGAAACATTTAGACTTTTCCACACTTCTAAATTTGTTTGCTAATATTTAAATTTTATGCACCGAATGGAAATAAAATCCTAGGTATATCCAACTATGCAAACACCAAGGAGGATATATATCCACTGGATCGAAGTTAAATAAAAAATGCACACATAAAAAAAATATAGTGCTTCAACCGATAGGGGACTGATTCAATGCTGAGGTTGAGAACACGATATCAACATAAGGCTATCAAATTGATCCAACACAAAACTACTCCTCTGCTAGATATTTTAGAGCTAAAAACCTGAAATTTCCTTTTAGAATTCACTGGCACCCAAATGGGAAATCAAATTGTACACATTAAACTAAAAAAACCTTAAAAAACACCCATCATATAGTATATCACGTATTCTACTTGTTTTCTCTTTTTCTTGTCCCCCAACATAGTTTTATGATATATTCCTCTAACTACTTTGATTCCCAATCTCGTGTAGTTTTTGAAGTGTTTTTCTTCAAGTGACCTTAAAATGCTCAAAATAATCACTCATATACCACAATTGCATTGGTATATATAACCCATTCTATAATCCTCAACCTTCGAAAGAGTAGATCAAGGGGTGACATTTGATCTTTCACAACCCATCTTAATCCCCACCTTCCCAAACAATATCATGTGAATTTTTTTCTCTTCTTAGTACTTACAGAGTTGTGTAGTACTAATCATTCCAGGAGTGTGTTCCCCTCCTAAGTGATTTCTAGGTGAGTTGATGGGAAGGTGCTTCCCCACAACGAGGGACAGGACACTCAAAATTCTTATACATCCCCAGAATGGAGTATTTCCTAAATGTCATTGGGAATTGTGAGAAATATGCTCTATGCAGAAGAAATGTCCAAGGCATATTGGGGGAATCCACAGATCCCCCCCCCGCCCCCCATAACCAAGTGCATGGTGAAAGACCCCATGTTTCCCAAGTACCAAAGAAGGCTAGTATATTATAAACAAGATAGCTTCAGAAAATAAAATCTATTTGAATTCACTCTCTTCTTTGAAACTCAAGGTGCAAAGATAGTTGATCCTCTACAAAATATTGTCCAACCAACATACACTTTCCAAAACTAACTTGATAGATAGATTTTATGCATCATAGCAACAAACAAGGATATGAAACACATTTTTTAGGAAATGTTGGTTTCATTTATATAAACTCTTATCAACCAACGTACCACCTTTGACAAGATACATGGATGAAATATTCAAATCCCGACAAGAGGAAATTGGGAATCAAATTAAAAAATTATTCCAAAACATCTTTTAAATGCTTGTTCATTACAAATGTGTTAGAATCATTGCCAATAAGAAAGTGTCTTAGAGGTTTAGGTTTGATATCTATCCTAGATGTATTATCTCCCTTTTGTTGATAACACATAAGGTGACTTTTGATGTTCTTAAGTGAAAATTTTATATGTAGAGAGCATTAGTGACTTAATCTTCTACCAGTCCTGTATCTATTACTATGGAACAAAGTCTTCCATAATCTTTGTAAGGTGGAATAACAACCTCTACAATATCCTATTAAGTATACATTTATGGTTTAGAGGGGTTAACCCATGATAAGAAGGCAATTGTCTCTAGTTGTTCCATCATAAACATTACACGTGGGATGCAAGATAAACAACTTTAATGATGATCTGATGAAATAGAATTAAACAAAAATGCAGAAGCATAATAGATATTTGAATGGGAATTTACATCGTTATCTTGCTTTATATGAGATAATTTGGTTCAATATAATTTTCCTCCTTTCAACTGCTTCCCTAAACAAGCATTACATGGATGTCTTGCAATCAAAAAGTTTGAAAATAAAGGAAAGAAAAAGATAAAACAAAAAGGTCTTACAAAGTTAGCAATACCGCCAGGATTTTGTAGAAATTCAGAATACAAACTCATGTATCAAAATTAGAGTATGTCAATAGTGTGAAAAAATCAATCCATCTCTATAGTTTCTAGATTATATGAAAGTAATCAAGATACAGAGCTTGTGCTCAAGGCTGAAAATTGTTATCCAATTCACCTCTTTTGTTCCTCTCATTCATGTTGCTTATTGAGACTATGTTTATGGCCCTGCAAGACACACATAGTGGATAAAATAAAGATGGAAAGGAAATGTGGATACCACACGACGAAGAAAACAAGAAGTTATAATAACCATCCTTTAACAATCGAAGTTTGAAAATAAAGGAAAGAAAAAGATAAAACAAAAAGGTCTTACAAAGTTAGCAATACCGCCAGGATTTTGTAGAAATTCAGAATACAAACTCATGTATCAAAATTAGAGTATGTCAATAGTGTGAAAAAATCAATCCATCTCTATAGTTTCTAGATTATATGAAAGTAATCAAGATACAGAGCTTGTGCTCAAGGCTGAAAATTGTTATCCAATTCACCTCTTTTGTTCCTCTCATTCATGTTGCTTATTGAGACTATGTTTATGGCCCTGCAAGACACACATAGTGGATAAAATAAAGATGGAAAGGAAATGTGGATACCACACAACGAAGAAAACAAGAAGTTATAATAACCATCCTTTAACAATCGGGTGAAAAATACAACAAAAATTTGAAGTTTACAATAGACTATAGTGTTGTGATGCTACGCAATTTGAAACCTCTTTGAGCCAAAAATACAAGAAATACAATACAAATAAAGACATATCATTATTAGTTACCAATTATATAAGTAAACTAGTTTCTCAGATACCGAGCCTCTTAAGGAGGTATCACTTATGATTGAGATATGTTATTACGAATCCTCCCTTGAAGAGTAAACCAGGTTAAGATGGTATATTTCCCATAAGTAGGAACATATCAACTAAAATGGGACAATTCATAAAAATTTCCTATATAATCCCAAATGACATGATGTAAATATATTCATGTGTGAGACCTATTCATTTATCACGTAACCGAGTACAAGCGATCTAAACAACAAAACAACCTCCAAAAGTAATGGAAATGGCTCCTTGAAGAATGAAAGAGAATTGAATGGTGTTTGTGTTTAGGAAACACTTTTATACGCGGTGAATATCAAGTCTTAAAAAACCATGAAATTATTATCAAATAAGTAATGGATGGGTATTCAAAGAGATAGGTCCTAATGTATGAAGTAGGAGCATGGTGAAGAATTAATGTTAATTCATCTCCAAATATTATGGTATGAAGAGTTGGGTATGAAGTTTGAACACAAGAAGCCCAAAGTTTCCATTCAACTTCCAATGCTTCCAAGAAGCCCAAACCTTCTCATCAGTTTTATATGACTTCACAACAGTTCTAGAACTACCCATCATGTGCTCTTGATTTCACACCAATTAGAATACTTTGGAATGAGAAAAATGGACCTAAAACTGCCCATTTAGAATAACCACAAAAACTGTACATAAGTTGTAGCCTGTATGTGAACACAATAACCCCAGAACTGTCAATTATCTTAGCATTCTCACATTCATCCAAAACTAAAACTACCCACAAGTACAAAGAGATCAAAATTGACAAGTTCCAACCATCTAGATTTACTATCCCTGAAATTGGAACTAAACTTGATTTACTATCATTCTTGAAATCACAATTTCATTTGTCTTTGATGTATCCAAAGGATTCATTTTCATCTCAGATTTTAACTTGGGATGTATGAGATTGCAGCGTCAAGTCTATTAACGGATTTTCACCAGAAAAAAATGTAGGGAAGAATAAGTGCCCCTTATCTGGTAATGTGTAAGAACAAGTTACAAAGAGAAGCATAAATAGGTAGACACAACATCAATATAGACATAATTTCAACCAATAACTAAAGTATATTCACAAAGCCCATTATTATGACCAAGAGTGCATGTTTTTATATAAATGTCAATCATATATATCTTGTAGTGACACTTTTCAAATTTAAAATGGTTCTAAAGGTCGATTCGTGTAACTCCCTGTCTATTCTCAATTACAATACATGAATAATACAATAGACGAAGAGATACAACATTCTATCTACCAATGATTATTGAATCATTTTCCTGCAATTGATTGAATTTCCTATATCTAGTGATGGAGAATATTAGTGATTAAATGGATGCAATATGATGTTGCAGTTTTCACGAAAATCCTTGCAAATAATATTTGTAAAAAGTAGAGATTATTGGTACCTTAGGGAATTCTTATGGTTCAAGCATTGAAATACTCGATGGTTTGGCACCTTTGATATCTCTTGATAGATGCTTGCAAGTGAACCAAAACTCTAGAAAACCACGATGCCCTGCACCTTGTATGATCTGAGGAGGGTGCTAGATCCAAAGATTCCACCTGGGTTGGCATGGGTAGTGAAACTTGCAATGACTTAGGGTTTTGACGAGTAATGAATGATCCTGTTGGCCAAAAAATAAGAGGTTTTCGACATGGTTTCATATTGTCTCACCTCTCTTGAATGTGTGCGCCCCCCACTCTCCCACCTCTACAGTTAAACCACGATGCCCAACTCTCTTGATAGATAATCGCATGTGACTCACAACTCTAGCAGGCCACGACACCATGTACCTTGTATGATTCAAGGAGGGTGTTGGATCCAAATATTCCACCTAGGTTGGCATGGGTAGTGCAACCTGCAATTATTTAGGGTTTCGACGAGTAGTGAATGAGCCCGTTGGCAATAAAATGAGAGGGTTTCGACATGGTTTTGGATTTCCTCCCCTCTCTTGAATGTGTACGCCCCCACCCTCCCACCCCCAAA
>CBVK0100464261.1:0-11972 GCA_900067695.1 Picea abies | reverse complement strand
TGATGTTATAGAAGTATTTGGGCTGATTCATTTATTGATTTACAAACTTCTTGGTAACCTGGAACTTCTTTTCACCATTGATATTTTTTTTACTTGCTTTCTTCAGTTTTCTTGTATTGAAATCTCTTAGCCAAGTCTTTGAGTGCTTTTCAATTACTATTGTTATTGTTTTCTTGGAGATTTTGTAGATAGTGATTGAGTGTTTTCTTCAGTGAATTCTTTAGCTTTGAAATCTCTTGTTGAAGAATTGTTTCAAGACTTTTGAATTGAGTTTGGTTTTAAGTCTTTGGAGATTTTTTATGATTTTTTTCTCTTTGTTTAAGTTCTAGATGTGATTCATTTGCTTCACTATATCTCTTTTCTTTCTTTTTCAATTTCATATCTGTGTTTGAAAGAAAAAGTTTAAAAGCGAATCATATTTATTTTTCATAAAGAAGAATTTTATTGCATTCTAAATCGTTTGAGGAAAATTAGAATTGAATCATTTAAAATTGGAATTTGTATTTTTTGAAAAGATCTTTATTTATATGCATTTTGGAAAGATAACTTGTATTCTTAAAAGAAGAAACCTCTCTCTCTCATGTACATAAGATTCATTGAAATTAAATTTGCATCTCATATCCTTTTGCACACTTTTGAGTTAAGGTTTCACATCATGAATTTCATTTCCATAACCTTGTCTAAACAAAAACCTCTAAAACAAAGCGTTTAATAAAATCCATCAGACAATTTTTATTTTTTGATAGCAAACCAACAATAGTTTAGGCTAGAGCTTTGGAATAGGTTGTGAGGTAAACTTTCCAAAGTTTCCAAAACCAACATAGAATCTTTTGTAAGGAGCAGAAATCCAATTTTGTATAGGCATAGATGGTATCCCCCTCTCACACAGGGGCTAAACACGAGGTCGTGTGTCGGAGAGAAGAGAAGATTACCCCTCCAAGTCTTTACCAAACATAGTGGAATGATAGTATATTGGGGGTTCTTCTTGAGATTAGGATATTTTCATTTGGTCTCAGAACTTCGTGAATCCTGAATCTATCCAAGATCCTATGGAGCTTATCTGATCCTCTTGGTCTTAGTCCTCTTGAGGAATTTCGGAAATGACATCCTACCCATAATTTCAAACCCGATTGTCGAATATACCTTCTCGGAGGCTGATTATGAGTTGGTGACCTTAGTTTCCATAATATTTATGGTCTTTACATAAGGTGATGGTGAAGAGGAGTCTTCATTGTACTTGGGTCAGATGTTGGACAAACTCACTCGAGCTCCTTGGAGGGTCACCCACGACTCACATTGTAAGGGGACTTGCAATAGGGAAAAATCCATTAAGAAGGTTGCCAACATAACTGATCCATCCACTCCATCTCCAATACTTCTCATATTGTTCTTACGATGTTGGATTTCATCACCAACTAGTTTTTACAGTTTGAGAAGATGTTGTTTGTTAGTGTTTTTTCTTTCTAGATTTCTTAGAGAATGTTTTTTCTTTTTGCATTATATGACCTAGGAGATAATCAATATTTGTTGAAAATTTAAAATGTGGCAGAACCTCCTTGTGATTCTCATAGAATGTAGGGTTTACTACCTGAAGAACCATAAAACACAACATCTGGAGATGCCAACGTTGATATTACACAACCAAACATTCTTACTGAAACTGTAGAAGGATCAAAGGTAAAGAAACCTGAAACTACTAGGATTGAAGAACCCAATTTTGAAAATACTGAAACTAAACTTGTTGAACCCGAAGTAACCCAAGATTAGGAATTTGAAATACTTCATTCACCAAGTTTAGACTCAACAAACTTACATTATAGTTCTCAACCTTCCATTCCTTCACCCATTCCAGTATTTGAACCATTATAGAGTAGTCCTCAACATTTTGAATTTCGAGATGGTATCGTAGTTGAAGAATATACTCCCGATGATTTTTGTTTTAATTTCAACCCACCTTTATTCAACAGTGACACTTCAATTGTTTTTCAACTATCCGCACCACTTGTATCTCCATGAAGAGATAACGCTTGGTACCATTCTTTAATTAAAGATATCAAAAACCAATTGTTACGTACACCATCATCCTTCTTCACTGGTTCAACAATGTATCAATTCACTTCTACAGATCATGTGTCTGAAGGTACTAGCATCCCAACTACATATTTTATTTCTAGCGGACCTATTATATCTTATGACTTTGGTGGACCATCAGTTCCCATTGGGTATCAATCTATTAGTGGTATTTTTTTTGGCACTTCGACGATTCCTTCATTGTTTTGTTATCCTCCTTGGACTACTGGTATGCCTAGTATGCATGATATGTCTGGTACAAATCTTTCGAATATAGGAAAAATCCCAGAAACTACTATTTCTCTAGTATATTCTACTCAATCGATTTCTATTCAACAACTTACCTTAACTAGTGGGACTACTTTTTAGTATTCTCTAGATCAATCCATACCTACAACTATAGGTCAAATTTCCTTAGGGTCCATGGTGTCTGGAGGGAAACCTCTTCCAGGATCATCATCGTATTGGGGGGAAAAAGTTTCCAGGATCATGATCGTCTATTGGGGGGGAATTGTTTCTAGGATCGTCATCATCTACTAGGGGGAAACCTCTTCCAGGATCGTCATCATCTATTGGGGGGAAACCTCTTCTAGGATTGTCATCACGTACTGGGAGGGAACCTTTTCCAGGATTGGCATTGCCTACTTGGGGGTAATATTTTCCAGGATCATCATTAACTCTTAGAATTGGCCAACAACTTCCTATATTTCGCCAATATCCTCCTGATTTTGGTCAACAATCTCCTCCTATATTTGTCCATCAACCCCATGGTTTTGGGAAACAATCTCCTCCTAGATTTGGCCATCAACCCCCTAGTTTTGGACAACAATCCCCTCTTGGATTTGGCCAACAACCTCCTGGTTTTGGTCAAAAATCTAATTTTTTATTTGGCCAACAACCTTCTCTCCCTGGATTTTTCCAATAACCTTTTTTTCCTGGTTTTGATCAAAATCCCCTCCCTGGATTTGGCCAACAACTTGTTCCTGAATTTGGTCCACAACCTCCATTCAAAGATTCTTTTACCGAACAACCAATACCTAATATTGGTTAGTAAACTCCTCCTGTAAGATCATCCCAAATCGGATTACTGCCACCCTCAGGTGGTCAAATTTTTTGGGGCATGCCTTTCCCTCAAATGGAAAGTCAACAGAACATTCCTCAAACTAGTGGAGCTAGTGGTACTTAGGTACCTACTAGCCAAAATTTCCAAGGATATAATCCTTATGATGTTAGTACTCAAGTTCCTATGGGACATCCACATTTTCAACCTTATTTTGGTAAAATACCAACATCATCCATGAATACTCAATAAGGGTTTCAACCATATCAAGGGATCGATCCTTATGCTTCTTATCAGAACCTTTCTTACCAACAACCTGCCCTTAATGTCCAACTACCATTTTTTGAAACTTTGGACTTACCTGACCTATCTTGGATTACCAACGATTCGATCTACCATTTTCCTACTTGGCCTCACATCCTACTAAGTTACCCAATGACATCCCTAAGTTTGATGGAAAACCTAGAGAAGACCCATCAAATCATGTCACGACTTATCAATTGTGGTGTTCTTCCAACTATTTAAATGATGATTCTATTTGTTTACATATTTTTCAGTGCACACTCAATGGTAGTTCTACTAAATGGTACATAGAATTAAACAAATAAATTTCTATACTTTTCACTCTTTGGCTTTGGATATTTTGACCCATTTCTAGTTTCCAATTCATTATTGAACTGGAACCAAACTTTTAACGTCTTTACGATAAACAACATTTATCCACATTTCAGATCACATACATGAATTATGATGTCGACGACATTTGAGGCTATGAGGGTATTGAAGAATTGAACTATAGGAAGTATCTTGTCAATGCCAAGGCACCGGTTTTAAGTTGTTTCCTAATTATTTAATATAGTGATACATTTTCCTTTCCTAACTGTTAACATCAATATTTTTAGGGTAAAGTTTAGAGTTTGTCTAAGGTTTGAAAAGTCATGCCATGGTCTTAGGAATACCAAGGAATTCCAAAGTTGATTCAATGGTTTGTATAGGTCATTACATACTATCAAGGTGAAGAAGTCAGTTAGAGGGTCCATAGGTGGTTTGTCATCATGAAATATTTTTGTAAGGGACTTGTCTTGAGTCTAAGTCATATCCAAGTCATAAGTTTAAAGGTAAAGTCTTTTCAAAGCATCATTTCTGGGCATAATCACATAAAAATTGTTAGTACGAGTGTTTGATGGCTATTTGTGGCATATGTACCTTCAAAAGATCAAAACTAGGCACGCTATGCAAGTCAATTAAATGATGCAAGAGGCCTTTTCGGCTCAAATGAGTACCTTTTCCCTCTCAAACCTCTTCACATCAAGTCTTATATATTTATCCATCATCCTTCACCCCTTTGCATGCAAAGTTTCTTTTGAGCAAGCCAGATGCATTAGATTCCGTCAAAAAATTCAAGGATATAACCAACAACTGAAAAAGGCATTTTTCCTCAACTAAAATGGTGTCCAAACAACAATTGTTGGGGTCATCTTCCTAGTTTCAGAGGAGTCAATAGTTGCTGCTACAAAGATCCCAATCCTAGGGGAAATATGGTTTAAAGGTATGCCTTTGGATTCTGCATTTTATATTGATTTCCTTAAGCCTAAATATAGAAATCAGAAGATAGGATCCACCATTCCTAGGGAATATGTGTTAGATCCATATGAGAAGTTGTTGAGGGTCATACAAAGATATTTCACTTGTGAGGGTAGATTTGATAGGGTGTACCAATACCATGTGAGACTCCTCATGCACTTCACTGGAAAAACCCCTCTCAACTTTCCTTTTTACCTATATAGAAGCTTAGGAAAGATGACAGACAAGTTCTAATCTAGAGCTGACCAACTTAAGAGAATCATGTTCCATTTCTCCTTATTTAAGCTACTAATTGTTGAATAACTCATAAAAATAAATAGGGAATGTGATTCTTTCTTTTCCTCAACTAATATTTCCCTGTAGCCCAAAAGAGATAGCCCATTATCTGCTAAAAGGTTGTCTCTTAGTAGCTTAGGTAAAAAGGGAGAAAGTGTTGTAGGGAAAAGAAAAGGGAAGGAATTTGACGGCTCTCCTCCAAGCCAACCATTTCCAAAGAAGGGTATACAACATTTGTTCACTGATGAACCAAAAGACACCTAGACACCTAGAAGGCCAACCACAAGGTCAACAGCAAGAAAGATTCCTACACCAATAGTCCAGACAAAGTATGTTGGCATTTCAGATTAGGGGATGGATGAAGGCCAAGCCAAAGAAGGAGATAAAGACTCAAAAATTAGGGAATTGCAACAACAACTCAGAGAGGCTCAACATGTGATTGCTCAAGTTTATCAAGAAAACAGAGAGATGAAGAGGAAGCTACTTGAGAGAGGTTTTGAGGAACAAACACCATAGGTCAAGACAAATTCTAAAATTGAAACATCCAAGGGAATTTTGCAAAACCATTAGACTATAGTTGTAGCCAATACCACAACACCTCTGACAAGATCGTCAGCTAGGAAGAATAGTCTAGACATACAGGGAAAGCGAGAAACAAGTGAGAGACCTCCTAATTCACCCATAGAAGGAGAAAATAACATAATATGGATTAATAAGAAGTTGAGGGAAGCTCAAGATAAAATAATTAATATTATGGAAGAAAAGAGGATATCAGATGACAGATCCATGAAACACTTTAATGAATCCATACCATCTAGAGAAAATGCATGTGCAACCCTTTCCAATGCCCAATCAAAATTGAAGAGAAATGCAACCATGTTCAGGAAGGTGGGAAATTTAAAGGTACAAAACCTAACACCGAGGAAATAAAACATGTATCTAAAGCAGAAGATGCAGTTGAATGATGAGGCTAGGAGAAGACTGGAGCTACTTGCAAAAGTAGCACAAGTATGAAAGGATGAAAAACATAGTTTTTCTTTTTGGAGGAAGTCACCATTAGAGTTGAAAAATAAAAGGTGACTAAGGGAGGTAGAAATTAGCTAAGTTTGAACATATTTCTATATAAACACCTTTTTGAAGCCCTCGTTCTTATGATTCAAACAATTATGACAATATGAATCACCTTTTTGAGTAGCTACAAATTTTGACTGATAAGGAAAGAATACACAACACTTTTATGGCGTACTAGCGCTACGCAAATGATGTATTCATATATAAATGAAAAGGAAAGCATCAAAGGTTGGGTATACCACATTGGAGGTTAAATCAAGATTTTTTGTTAGTGGTTGCCACCTGGACCTGCACAAATTTCAAGAAATCTCAGCATGCTATGCAAACCTACTATGAAAACGTTGTAGGTAGCATTTGCGTAGCGCCAACGCCAGTACACTACGCAAAGGTGACATAGTTACAAGAAATCACACCATTTCTCTCGAAGGCATCTCCAAATGAACCTGATGACTCATCCACAATTCAGAATCGAATTTAGTTTGGATATTTGATTGTATAAGATATGTTTGTTTTGCATTAAATAGGGTCAAATAGACTTACTATTTTTAGTAAACTCATTTCTGATTTGTCCTCTTCTATTGTAAACATATCCACTATTGTAGTCAGAAGGAATTCGACCCCTAGTAGCCTAGTATGGAAAGTAGGCTCTTATATATTTGGATCATTTTGATGTAAAAGGGGGCGACTTGGAAGAACTATAACATTTTTTACTTTCATTGTAAAATCTTTGAATTTGAATGGAATGAAGTGCATAAGTCCTAAACCTTCATGAAAGAGATTCTAATGGTGATGAGATGACAATGTGTTTCTTTTCTTTGTGTACATATCTCTTGTGTCTCTATTTAAATCTCATTTTTCCTCTGTTTGAATTGATTTTTAAGAGTTAGAATTCATCTAAAGGGTTCTCTAAACTCAAGGATTCTAAACTTTGTCCTTTTCTTCCTAACTAGGTCATAATTCATCTATATGGTGCTCTGATGTTGTTATTTGTTTATTTATTCCTCTTTCATCCTCTATAAATAAATCCAAAAACTGAAGGTTTCATCCACCAAATTTAGCCTATTTTCCTCTCCGAGGTTCTATTACCAAGACATAAGTTTCATTTGTTTTCAATATCTGACTCCATAACCCAAAAAACATCCTTCTCCTCCTTGCCAACAACACTTGATCAAATCCACACAAACCTTGAAACCCTATCCATTTTTCTATCAAGAAAAACTATCTATCATAGATTAAGTGACAAGAGAGAGCCCCCTCTAGATTGGAAGCGATAGCTTCCAATGTTAAAGTTGGTTTGTAGGTTACCTTTGTAATTTGTTTCCTCAGCCAAAACAATTTGCTCAGTGCTAACACTAACGAAGATTTTCAATGATCTCTGTGTGTATTTTTCTTTGGCCATTTACATAGGCTTATTGAGATACATAGATATTGGTTTATTTTACTGTTTTTTTTGTTATCTTGCATATATCTACTTTTACAAAGCATTTACTTTATAACTTAGAGTTACAAATTGTGAGGACAAACAACGATTAAAAATGTATGAACTTCTATATTTTATGTTTCTTTTGAACCTAAGGAAAATAGTGTATTCTGTTTTGTTTTGTTCTAGTTTCGAGTGCTCGAACTAGGGATATTGGTCTATGTTTGCATTCACTAATTTATACACAACACTATAACATGATTCATCTGATGAAATTAAAAATAAATGTTCATCTGAGACGTTTTCATTGATAGGGGGATCAAATGAGATGGATGGTAAGTCAACCATGAGCTCTACCAAGATGAGGGAATTTTTTTCTTTTGAGAGTAGTGAACTCCAGATTGTATTCTTGGAGAATGACAATCCAATGAGCGGATTTTCCATTGATCTGACGGAGACTAAGAAGATGGTGCATAGGATTGGAATCATCCACAACTATTGTAGTGAGAATCAGGATGTAGTGATGTAGCTTTTGAAAAACAAGGATAATGGAGAGGGAAAACTTCTCCTCATGATTGTATTTGATAGGGGGCCCTAAGAGTTTTTTGTTGATATGGTATATGTATTTCTTATGTTGGTCATTTCCTACCTAGAAAAAAACTCCTGCAATTGAAACCTCTGAGGCAGACAAGTAAAGGATATAATACTTATCATAGTCTAGGAAGGTAATTAAGGGTGATTTGATGATTTATTATTTTAGAGAATCAAATGAAGCTTGGGAATGTTGGCCCCATTGGAACAAGATATCACGCCATAGTAAGCGTAAGAATCCATGGGCTTGGATAACATAGTTGAGAATGAAAAATTGTATAAAATTGGATTTTCCTTGGATGCTTTGCAATTGGTGTTAAGTTATTGGGAGAAGGAATCTCATTGATGGCACAGACCTTAAGGGGGTCTACAATGATGCCTTGTTGGGAGACGATGAAGCCCAATAGGTGTCCTGTCTTGATGCAAAAGATATATTTTCGGGGGTTGAGATGAATATTTATATTCAACAACATTCAAAGATGATCTGTAGATCATCTATGCATTGGGAGCATTGTTTTAAAAGAGAGGTGAGGTCATCCAAGTATGCGAGAATCATGTGAGCGAGATTGTGAAGTTCATATGTCATGGAACGTTGGAAGGGTTTTTAAGTCTTAAGAACATTACACGATATAAAAAAGTTCCCCAGGGGGTTTTGAATGTTGTTTTGTATTTGTCAACATGGTGAATTTGAATCTAGTTATAGCTAGAAAACCCATCCATGAGTGAGAGGAATTTGTGGTTGGCACAAGAGTCAATAACTTGGTCAATGAATGGGGTTAGGAAGTTTACTTTGGGACATTCTTGATTGAGGTTGTGAAATTCGGTGCATACCCTAATAATGATCTATTTTCTGTTGAGAGGGATAAGATTGGAAACCCATGATGTGTATGCTATTGGGTAGATGAATCTAGTGGCATGAAACTTATCAATTTTGTCTTTGATATCCATAAACTTCGAAGGGTGGAGTGGTTGTTGATTTTTTCAAACGGGGTAAATGTCGGTCCATGTGTTGATATGATGTTCCATAATGGATTGGTCTAATCTGGGCATCTCTGTGTAATATCATACGAAAACATCCTGGAATTCCTAGAAAAGGGCCTTATAGGCTATAATTTCTTCGGGAGAGCATGCAACACCTAGATTAATTTATTCCACGAAAATATGTTTAATAGAGATGTTTATTTTGATTGTGGGGGAGACATTTTCCATATTCCCTTCCTTGAAGGCATAAGGTGTGGGTATGGGATTTTTGAACCAATCCACATGGCCAGGGGGAATGAAATTCTTATCTTCCATGGCGCATACTAGAGCATCTAAGTGTGGTTGAAAGGAATTGTGAGATAATAAGAACGATCAATGGTGAAAAGCATCCCTTGGGTAATTTAGGGTGCATAGAGATTCCAAAATGTCTTCATCTGATTGAAAAATGAAGGAGTATAATGAGTTTGTAGCAGGTTGGGCTGTGTAGGTAGACGAGGAAATGGATTGAGTGAGATTTGTGTAAATAATGGAAGGATCGTCTATGGAAGGCATGTGAGATGATGGTGGCATATCATCACTCTTACCCAAGATGTATGGACCCATGGAAGGAGTTTGAGGTGTTTCACTAGACGTCACAAAACAAATATCCATACACAAATCAGGTGTATGGGGATTTGGGAGAGGGATAATCTTGTAAATGGGAGTTAGGAGTGAATTTGGGGGTTCAAAAGGAAGTATTTGCATTGTGGTGGAATGAAAATGGCTAGTGGGGTTAGGTATACATATTCTAGTCCTGTTATGGTGGGATCCACTAGTGGGGGGGTGACTACTGCCTGAGGGTTAGACGAGGAATTATGGAGAGGAAACTATGGCCAAGTGGCCATGTGCCTAACTTGGGAACCGATAATGAGGGGGCACATGTATGTGAAGTGGTCTAGTTGTTTACATAACACACAAGGGCATCACATGTGTTCGTTTACTGACATGGGAACATAGTGAATATCAATAATAGTAGCTGTGGCTGGGGTTTTTCATGAGGATGCAATAAATGTGGTTTGATGCACTGCTTCTATGGTTTCTCTAAATTGAGGGAGAGTTGGGAAGTGGTGAGTGTAATGGCCATACTATGAGAAGATAGAACATGCATTCTTATTTCTCAAACCAATATGTTTCAAGGTGGAAGGTTCTATGGTTGTCGGTGTGGCTACAGGTGTTAGTAATAATGGTGCAGTTATGGGTTTCGAAATAATATTCCATAATTCAAGCAATGCAAGGTATATATTGGTGGGTTGTCCAATGGTAGTTCAAAGTGCGCATGGGGGTTGGATGCATGGTGGGGAAGGGATTGTGGGCTCTTTATTTTTTCTGGTGCCTCATTGGGTGGTGGTGTTGCCTCCCTTGCAAGTATCTAGGCTTTCTGTGGTGGTAGTATTCTCCCCAATTGTGTGACTAATTGGGAGAATGGGTGGTTGAGTCACTAGTTTTGGACTTGAAACCATGGGTTGAGGTGGGAGGGATAAGACTGGTACCATAGCTAGTGGTTCGAGATACCATACAGGGATAGATATCACCATATTTGGTAAGGTGAGGGTAGCAAAGACTTGGTATGCTGTGATNNTAGGGGAGAGATAGAAGAAGGGTATTTGGGTAATGGCATGTGGGACCATTTGGAAAATAGGGAGTTGACCCATCGTTGGTGGGTTTTAGGATAATTCCTCTTGGGAAGGTTGTAAGGGGGGTTCCTCAAAAATTTACCTTGGTATAGGAGTAGGGGTGGAGGTGTGGATTGATGATTCCCCTAGGGAAGGGTCATCAAGGATGTCTCTTCCATCTGAGGTAATGATGTATACTTGGGCTGCGCTTGGGGTGGGAAGTTTGTACCCTTGGTATGAACTAATTAATGATGGGTCTTGAAATATCCCTGGTTCAATGTCTACCATTGGATAAGGTCAACGCTAGAGAAGATAAGTGGAAGGATGTTATTGATGTTCCCCAATTGATTAGGTTCATAATGGGTTAGTTGGTCAATAGTGACGATATTATCATTGTGGGTGAAGATAATGGTGTGAAATACAAAAGATGCTATTGCTTGCATGGCATACATGTAGTTGCATCTGAAAAGGATATTTTAATCTAATTGGACATCTATAACTTCAATACCAATCATGATCATTTTTACCCCAATTCTACAGGTAAACTTTGATAGAGGCCCTCTGCTTGGGAGCTTCGACCATCATAAGATATGAGGGTGATTGTTGAGGGAACTAACTCAGGTGATCCAAGTTGCTGCCATATGTGTTTGGAAATTATACAAGTGGATGGCCCCTCATCAATGATACAATGATGGATGGTGATGTTCCTGATCTTGACAAGAATTTGGAAGGAAACTAGTGATGGAAGATGTGGGTCTTATTTTTCTAAGTAAAAAAAAATTATACGGGTGTCTGCAAGGTGTTAGCGACATTTCTTGTCTTGGGCCTGAGAACATCTAGGTCTGCAGGTTGCATGAAGAATTCCCAAGCATAGCACGTAAAGCCCCATTTCAGGCTAAAAATCAAGTGAGCGGGTGAAATTACATAGCACGTAAAGCCCCATTTCAGGCTAAAAATCAAGTGAGCGGGTGAAATTACGTTGTCAACAGCCTGGATTCATCTATAAAAGAAGATTGACGGTCGGTGGGAAATCGTGGTTAGCAGAGTTGCACCGAGATTAGCGTGATAGGTAGTGTCTATATAAATTCATGAAGGATATCAGTCGTCCATCCAAAAGGACACGTGGTGCACGATCATGTCATGTCAGCATTCAGGGATTCGAGGGGTAAGAGCTCCTTGTCATTTTACATATCGAAACCCCGAACCCTGAAATGTCGATAAGCGCCCTTCAAAGCTGAGCCCACGGTCCTAGCACCAGGTCACGTTA
>CBVK0100464260.1:0-10732 GCA_900067695.1 Picea abies | reverse complement strand
TGGCTTCTGAGTTTTTCTTCCTCAAGATTCCGAAGGCCTGTTGCCTGAGGCAGTCTTCCTCACCCTTCTCACAAGTCTTCCATCTACCACCCTTTAATCAACATACTGACAGAAGTTGGATCAAGACCTCCCTTGCTGCATACATACCAGGCCTGGTCTCTTGAGTTAAAGTTTTATCTTCTTGAGTATTTATCCATTTGATCACCCCATTAAAAAAATCATGACAAAAAAACTGATGGGCGTCGGGCTCTTCTCCTGCAAGCAATCCAGGGGTGACTTCCGTCGCCAACACAAGGTCTATTGTCCCCAACTGTGAAAGAAAATAATTTATTTGGGAGGGTAAAGTATAGAGAACCTCAAGTAATGACATGGAAACGAGTGATTATTCCAGGTCTTCAACAATTTTTTAGATGTTGGCAACTTGAACATGTGGGTTATGCACATTCCTACGCAGTGGTGTGCAATGAAGTTAGGTGGTGGCTTCATTGTTAGGATGAGAAATAATTAGAGGTTGTTTTATTGGTAATTAGGGGGATTCAAAGATGATGGGAGTAGAGTAAGATGATACACCGTATTGGTGGATTCAAGTTTATAAGAGGATTTCCTCTTTTGTGGTGAGGATAATATTGCGGTTTGTTGTGTTATTGGTTTGTGGTTGGCCGAGTTGAGGGAACTGTGTTGTTTATTGTGGGTGAGATGAAGTTTTTGGTTGTGTGTTGATGAAATCTTGGTGAGGGATTAGGTTCTATAAGACCATTGAGGGTGTTGGTGGCATGTAGTTGGGATTTACCTACGGTGTCCCTTGGGGCCGGGGGTTTTGGAGGATACATAACTTCCTCCATTCATTTGTAATCAACTATTTGAGGAAATGATGGGTGTAACGGCCATATTAACCACATAATGCACATAGGAAATTGGTTTGAAGGTTATTATTCCTTCCTTCGCATGGTTTTCCATTGTTATTGACCCCTTGGGGGTTTTGGTTACCCCCTGCTGGGGGGTTTGCATGTTGGGAGTTGTCCCCTTGTCCTTGGTTTTTATTCTTTCCTTTTCACCAGTTGTTGTTGGATTGATTAGAGGGATTTTTGGTATTCAATTGTTCAATTTACCATTTTTCGTTGTTGTCCATGTGATGGGGAAATGAGATGGGAGGACTAGGGAAGGGGTAGTAGGGGTTACCTTGGCGAGGTCCATATTGGTTGTATGATGTGGAGGTGCGTCCCATAGAGTTGGGATTATATATTATGGGTGGTGAAGGGCCTGGATATTGCACTTGTTTTTGGACCTTGACCAAGTTTTGTTTGATACTTGGTCATGTTTGACCTATTTTGGGACTTCGACATCCTGTTGAAGGAGGAGCGCAAGATGAAGCAGAGATCGTGGGATCTTGGCCCCTTTTTGGGATTTGGGATTATGTAACGGGTATGATATGTCGGCCCATGGGTCTACCCATGTTTAGGACTATTTTGTAATGAATAAATAGATGTCTAGGCTATGTAAGAGAAGGAGAAGATATGCATATCTATGTGATATTGGGATAAGTGCTAAGTAAAATTGCTAAGTGCTAGATATATGTGATTGAAGGATTGTAAGTGATTTTTGCGTACTGAGTAGGACTTGTAGAGATACATGCAAGGAATTGTAAGAAGGCTTGGTGCTGTACCCTAGCTCGAAGAAGGAGGATCTGGTGGAGTACGCGCAAATCTCCTGTCTTCCGCAGAGTATGATCTTGATGCTATGTGCCTGTAAGAAGCTTGAGAAAGATAATAAAGAAGAAGAGTTGGTGGACGTAGCCCCAGGGTGGGGGTGAACCCCATATATGTTGTGTTTCTTTGTTTTGTGCAATGTCTTGATATGTTCATGTATTTACTTGCTAAGTGCTTTGATATAGATAGATAGATCTGTATATGTTTTGTGCTAATAATGTATATAAATATAGATCTGACCTATGTGAATGTGCTTAGTTATTGAATCTACTAGATCTAATCTATCTCTCTATGATAGTGCCTAAATACATCAGATCTAAATGAATGATGTGATGCTCTATTTTATCTACGTAGTAGAATACTAGTTAAATATTGATGAACTATCAGTGCTAAGTGCTCTGTTAATTATTACAATCATAGATCTGTGTCCCATCTAAGGTTGCATACACTTGAGTCCTGCAACTACCCCTGCCTCTACCTTGGGTGAGACTTCATCTTCTTCGTAGGTGTTGTTGAAAGGGTCAATAGTTAGGGTTTTGTTGGTGCGTTGTTGTAGCGTTGAACCCTAGGTTTGCCCCTGTGCCAATAAATGGTTCCATTGTCAGGACCCAAAACTGTGATTGCTGGGAACTAAGGAAGAAGAAGCTTTGTGAAAAGAGCTGACCTAAAACTGTGAAAGCTTTGTGCATAGATCTGTCGGTCTAGTGTGCAATATTATACTTGATTTACAAAGCTTTGTGCTAAAGAAAGAGGCCAGATATGAAAGAAAGGGTCATATATGAAAGAAAGAGGTAAGATCTGAAGAAAAGAGGTAAGATCTGAATGCTTTGTGCTTTGAGAAAGGTAAAAGTGAGAAGTTTTTCTTAAAGAGGTAAGATCTGAATGCTTTGTGCTTTGAGAAAGGTAAAAGTGAGAAGTTTTCTTAAAGAGGTAAGATCTGAATGCTTTGTGCTTTGAGAAAGGTAAAAGTGAGAAGTTTTTGTTAAAAAGTAAGATCTGCAAGCTCTGTGCTCTGATAAAGGTAAGAATAGTGAAAAGTTCTAGATCTGGAATCTTTGTGCTTTGTAGAAGTAAGATAAGTGGAAATTTTTGTTTCAAAAGTATGGATCTAGGTATGTTTGATACATTCTGTCCTAACTTGAAAACTAGGGCACTAATAGATGATATAAGGTTTGATATGAGTAGATCTGATAAGAATAGTGAAATATATATTATACCTATACATAGAAAGAATGTTTGGACTAACACGTGTATGTAGGATTTTATAAAGAATTGTTTGTAGGTTATCTACTATGATCCTAACGTGTAGTACATGAAGAGATGGGAATCATTTAAAAGAAAGAGAGGATTAACTCTCTGTTACAACTGCAGAAAACCAGGACATCTTGCTAAGGAATGCCCTGGGAGAATACCTAGTTGTTTTTGTTGCAAATCTATGGAACACGAAGTATTGGATTGCCCTAGAATGATTGCTAAGCTTGAAGGAATGAACATGAGGCAAGGAAACCATAAGATAGATCCAGAAATGGCAGAACCCCAAAAAGAATCAGAGAAAGCATTGCTATAGATAAGAGAAACCTTGAATGACCACCGACATGTCAGCTTATCAGAGATCTTCAAAGAAAAATAATGCCTTGAAGTAAGAATAAGAGACTTCGATGTTGACTATGTTCTAGATGAGGAAACAAAGGTGAATATCATGATAGAAAGAACTTGGGAGCTTTTATGGAAGCCTTCTATGACTCCTTCAATGGGAGGAATAAGGCTATTTAGAGGAAAGCTGATAAACCTATGTGGAAATCTCACTAGGATATCTATGAATTCCAATGGAACTTCGACAGAGGAATATTTTGAGATTATTAGATTTATTGAGAACAATGCCCCATTTACCATGTTACTAGGAAAACCTTGGATTGAAAAAGATCAGGCCAAAAGGAAAGAAGAAGAAGAAATTTTAGAGCAGAAGAAGCAAGAGTTAAAAGATTTTATGATAGAAGGATCACACACTTGATTGAAGAACAAAAGAATAGATCGAAGCTATTTAACACCAGAGACTTAGATGTCGAAGTTGAAAGAACACTAGATGACCCACAAAAGATTGAAATACCTATTCCAGATAAAGAATAAGTATCACCCTCGAATCTTAGGAAAGAATCTCAACAACGTGAAGTAACTATGCCATAGGAAGACAAGAATTAGAATGGAAAAAGGAATACCGAGATGAAGCTCATTGGAAAGAAATTGAAGAACAAAAGAACAGATCGAAGCTATTTAACACCAGAGACTTAGATGTCGAAGTTGAAAGAACACTAGATGACCCACAAAAGATTGAAGTACCTATTCCAGATAAAGAATAAGTATCACCCTCGAATCTTAGGAAAGAATCTCAACAACGTGAAGTAACTATGCCATAGGAAGACAAGAATTAGAATGGAAAAAGGAATACCGAGATGAAGCTCACTGGAAAGAAGGCTAGAAATCTAAGTAAGAAGAGAGCTAAGATTGACAAGTTACAAAAGGTTCCAGAAGGAACCTCATAGACAAAAACTTTGAAAATTTGGAACTTCATCGGGATAATAGAACAATGTCACATGGCACTTCACCATGGCGAAGCAATATAACCATTGGGACCAATATAACTATTTGGCCAACCCTCTGAACGAGTATAGAGGAATTTATGGTTTGCCACCAGACTATTGGACCGTGTCGTAATGGACAAAACATAGTTAATGAAGGCTTCTTTCCCGTTGCCACTCATTGCAAGAGATCCGTTGCCAAGTTATTTATTTATCCCATCGCGCCATGCCCCGAGAACACTTTTTCTAACCATGAATTTGAGCCCCAGACTCACTGATTTTACAAAATGATTATTGCGTTCTTGCCTTCTATCCCATTGCAGTGTCTAGGTTACTCCTTGAACTCAATATTTTCAACCCCGAGCGTGTATGTCGGATGAGTTTAGTGCTTCAGAGAAAGTTGTCAAAGATGTTCTGATCGACCTCATGACTGAAAGAGTCATGTTGATGTCTACATGTGTACAAGCTTCATCGACAAGAATAGTGAAATCCTCTCTGTCGAGTACTTGTGGAGTAGGACCATCTCGACCATCAACAGAAAAGAGAACCAAGCATAAAGACGACCTTGCAAATGCAAAATTGATTCCAACCATACTGCCCGATTACATATCACCTCCAGCTGGTGTGGTGAACCATGATAGTCTGCCATGAGACTTTGAATATACCATAGTTACTGTGTACCTCCTGAAGCAGATACACATAGTTTGAATAGACTAGGAAAAGATCGCAGCACTAAAGTTCAACAACTTCAATCTTGGAGATTGCAAGGTATATGGCATGCTCGCCCCATACAAGTACCTGACCAGAACAAAAGGGAAAAATTCAAATATCATTCCCTAGTCATGGACAATGAACCTCGTGCAGTCCACCCTATTGAACATCATGAATATCCCACACTTCAAAAGACACCAGGAAGTCAATGGCTGTGTCAAGTTTCTACTATCGTGTTACCATGGCGGCTACTTATGGCTAGACTGCTGCATTACAATTGACCCAACAATGATCCACATAATCACATTCTTGAGTATGCAAGGACCCGACCTGCATGAATTTTATCCAGGAAAAGTCGTAGATCGTGCACTAGAACAGAATATCAAGGACACCTATGGCAATGTCGAGAAGGGAACAAGAGGCTACAAGGTAGCTTCCATCCAGAGTGGTGCAGTGCACCTCGCATGTCAACTGATAGCTGGAAAGTTAGTAAGGAAGAGTCAACCTACAAAGGTCACTGACTTTTTCATTGACCTCGCAGAGAAGTGCGTAGAAGGCCTACAGATGAACTGGGTGAAGTACCTAGTTAACCAGTTGGAGATAGATTGCCGAGAAGCATAGGATCAGGGTTATGAATTTCATTTCAGCTGGCTCCTATTCCTCATTGCAAGGAAAAGTCGTAGATCGTGCAATAGAACAGAATATCAAGGACACCTATGGCAATGTCAAGAAGGGAACAAGAGGCTACAAGGTAGCTTCCATCCAGAGTGTTGCAGTGCACCTCGCATGTCAACTGATAGCTGGAAAGTTAGTAAGGAAGAGTCAACCTACAAAGGTCACTAACTTTTTCGTTGACCTCACAGAGAAGTGCGTAGAAGGCCTACAGATGAACTGGGTGAAGTACCTAGTTAACCAGTTGGAGATAGATTGCCGAGAAACATAGGATCAGGGTTATGAATTTCATTTCAGCTGGCTCCTATTCCTCATTGCATTTGTTTCCTGGGAGATGCCAGAAGGAGCAACCTTCCCTGACATAGAGTCGTTCGAACCGCTTGCCACAAAGTTCTCTACCCTGTGGTATTCAACAGATATGAAAAAACAGTGGTAGTTGAATGTTGTGTTCCACACATACTACCTTCAACTAAAGTGAGCCATCGAAGCCAAGCCTCGCATGACTCCAAACACCTTAAAAAGGTTCCAACCACTAATGAATTTTATCGCATATTGACACTTCACCTACATTACAGCATGGGCAGATGAACATAAAGAGAAGCTCCAGACATATTATAAGCTTACAGAAGAAGACCCAGAGGAAATCACTAAGGAATGGTCCACTGACCTCCTTATCCCTGCCAACCCCACAGAGATATCTGATATTGATAGCCTAGAGGACACCCATAAAGAAAAGAATACACCTGAGAAGAAGAAGACTGAGGAGGTCCACAACTTAAGCAACACCTTAGGGAAGACTGCTTCCATGTCACCTAACCGAGGGGATGGTGACAAAGTAGAATATGAACAGATGCCCAATGAATTAAAACCACCAAGAGATGAGGAGGACCCCTCGAATAAGAGGGAGGTTTCCCCCCTGAAACCTTCTTCCTAGAAGAATTCAAAAAGATGAACATAAAGAGAAGCTCCAGACATATTATAAGCTTACAGAAGAAGACCCAAAGGAAATCACTAAGGAATGGTCCACTGACCTCCTTATCCCTGCCAACCCCACAGAGATATCTGATATTGATAGCCCAGAGGACACCCATAAAGAACATAATACACTTGAGAAGAAGAAGACTGAGGAGGTCCACAACTTAAGCAACACCTTAGGGAAGACTGCTTCCATGTCACCTAACCGAGGGGATGGTGACAAAGTAGAATATGAACAGATGCCCAATGAATTAAAACCACGCAGAGATGAGGAGGACCCCTCGAATAAGAGGGAGGTTTCCCCCCTGAAACCTTCTTCCTAGAAGAATTCAAAATCCACCATGAACAAGATGCAAACTTTCCTCACATCCAATGATTTTTACTTCCTCATAGCATCCCTGAACGATGCTTCACTGGAAACAGCAGACAAACAAGTATCCAAGTAGGATTAAATGTATGATAGGATTTAAGTCAAACTTTGAGGGGTACAACGGGCCCTTCAGTCTAGTTGCACAGTCTCCACTGCAATGGGAGAACCACAGTTGGGAGATGCACCAACCCAACCCCATCGACTAGCTGATATAGTCGAAGATCACCTTCGATGAGCACAAGAAGAAATAGAACAAGCCACCTAGGATTTGACTCAAGTACAAGGAGTACTTGTTGAACAACATCAAGATGCAGAACAAGAAAAGATTACTCTCTAAGTGAAGTTTGATGAAGAAAAAGCACAGATGCAACAAGGAAAAGAACAGTTGCTCGCTGAACAACTCGAAGTGAAAGAAGCGGTCTGTAGAGAACTTCTCTCTGTGACAGTCGTAGAAACAAAGGTAGAGGATCGAGTCACTCAGCAAGTGGAGTAGCTCATAGAAGATATCCAGCAATTACAACAACGTATAACAAACTTATATCTCCACGTAGTTCCCGAGACTCCACAATATGTAAGGGACCAAAGAGAAGCAACTGCTCGAAGCACAGTTGAGAGAATCAAATCCCTTGCTATGGAATGTAAGAAACTTACTGATCACGGTGCCTAGACCTACAAGAAAATCATAGAGAATCCATAAATCAAGGCACTGAAGTCATAACTCCAAGAAGCAAAGTATCAAACTGAAACGATACAAGTGCAGTTGAATCCCCTATTAGTTGAGGAAAGAATGAAGCGCTCCTAAGAGAAACGAACTTCCTAGCAACAAATCCACACTATCTAGAGTAGAGTTATGGAAGTAACTCAGAGAATCCAACCTATACAAGATAATTCCTACCAATTGTTCACAGAAATCGAAGGCTGCGGAGAAGAACTGGAGTAGGTTGTCACTGAAGTAGAACAATGCCTAGAGGGACCTGTGAATGAGATAGTCATCCAAGAGTTCACTGTATAAGAGGATATGGCACATCAACAAGTCAAAGCATATCAAGCCAAGCTCGAGGCTTTCGAAGCAGAACTACCCAAATCAGAGTGACTTGGGACGAGTCACAAGTGAGTGTTGGAGGCTTGTTGGCCCTTGACCAACTTTTGAGAGATCCTTGGTCAAGTTTGACCTATTTTGGGACTTTGACAGCCTATCAAAGGAGGAGTGAAAGACGAAGTAGATATCGTGGGATCTTGGCCCCTTTTTGGGTCCTTTTTGGGATTTGGGATTATGTAACGGGTATGGGATGTTGGCCCATGGGTTTACTCATGTTTAGGCCTATTTTGTAATGTATAAATAGATGTCTAGGCTATGTAAGAGAAGGAGAATATATGCATATCTATGTAATATTGGGCTAAGTGCTAATACGAATGGATAAGTGCTATATCTATATGATTGAAGTACTGTAACTGCTTTGTGCGTACTGAGTAAGACTTGTAGAGCTACGTGCAAGGAATTGTAAGAAGGCTTGGTGCTGTACCCTAGCTCGAAGAAGGAGGATCTGGTGGAGTACGCATAGATCTTCTGTCTTCTATGGAGTAGGATCTTGATGTTATGTGCCTGTAAGAAGCTTGAGAAAGATAATAAAGAAGAAGAGTTTGTGGACATAGCCCTAGGGTGGGGGTGAACCATGTATATGTTGTGTTTCACTATTTTGTGCAATGTATTGATATGTTTATGTCTTTACTTTCTAAGTGCTTTGATATAGATAGATATATCTGTATATGTTTTGTGCTAATAATGTATATAAATGTAGATATGACCTATGTGAATGTGCTTAGTGCTTGAATCTACTAGACCTAATCTATCTCTCTATGATAGTGCCTAAATACATCAGATTTAAATGAATTATGCAATGCTCTGTTTTATCTGCGCAATAAAATAATGGTTAAATATTGATGAACTATCGGTGCTAAGTTCTCTATTAAGTATTATAATCACAGATCCGTGTCCCAGTTAAGGTTGTAGACACCCGAGTCCTTCAACCACCCCTGCCTCTACCTCGAGTGAGACTTCACCTACTTTGAAGGTGTTGCCAAAAGGGATGATAGTTAAGGTTTTGTTGGTACGTTGTTGTAGCGTTGAACCCTGGGTTTTCCCCTGTGCCAACACTTGCACTGGGTGAGTGGGGGGTGTAAGTGCTGGTGTTACCATGATGGGAGGAGGAGGTGCCATGAATGGTGGTTGATGTGGTGGGGGAGGGTAGTATGGGTTTCCCCCATATGGTGGTTGGTATGGATTGGCCCCAAACGTGGGTACCATTTGAGCATGTGGGTCTGTATGGGCCATGGACCCAATCAACCCATCGACAACGTGTGATGTTTTCAGGTTTGTCTTGACCAAATGGTAGAGGGTGAGGAGCATCAGGTAACACTGTATAAAGATACCCAGATTAAGAGTAAATAAAGTCAATTTTTTGGGCCTTAGTGATATCCTCGTCTTTAGTTTGAGGGAAAGTAGTGGCGACATCTTTAGTGAGGAGAGGGAATAGTGATTTGAGGAACCAGTATAATCATTGTTGCAGGGTGGTATCTTCTTTGCAAATACTTCTTCTTCTTCACCATTCATGAATATGATCGGTGATATGGATGGATGAACTTTTTGTGAATTCAGATTGAATTTCCAAACTGGTTTCATGGTGCACTGAGAGTTGGAAGAAGGATAAAAAGGACTTTTCCAATGACTCAAAGGTTGAGTGGGACCCAAATTTTTCATCCACATACCATTTGGTGGAGGGACCAGTGAGCATTCTTCGAAATAGTCGTAGGTGAATAAAATATTCCATACTTCTATTGGAAGAACACCACAAGTGAAAATACATTATGTGATTAGTTGGGTCTTCTTTGGGTTTTCCTTCTAATTTGGGAATATAGGAAGGAAACTTGGTGGACATATTTGACCAAGTGGGGTCGTGTAATATGGGATCATTCATGAATTTGGTCAAGTATGGGATGTTAAGAGATGCAAAGTATGGAATGGAAGGGGGTGTACCATCCATGGTATGATGTGGTTGAGAAGATATTATTTGTGAGGATGGTTGGGAGTTTGTACCTTGCGAAGAAGGTTGGGCTCCGCCTCCTTATGGTGGAGGACTAGTGGGTGAGTTGTTCTGGGTATTGGTGCCCAACAAAGTAGATCCAATAAGGTTGATCCTAGGACTGTGGAACTTACTGGTGTTTTTGATGGTTGTTTTGATGTGTTAGCCAAATTGGGGACACATCCCAAAATTGGGGCAAGGTTTCTCAAACGTCAAGACCGACAGGGATGTTGTGGTTCTCCAATGGTGCTAGACTATATGTGGATGTGTGCAAGTGGTGGTGAGGAGAAATAATAGAACCAGTGATTTGAAAACTATCTCAATAATATATTTTTAAAACTGTATGTAATCAAATGATGGTGATCATACATAATGCTAGTAACAATGTAAGATGGTTGAGGGTATCATCTGTGTGGGGAAAAAATAAAATGCATGTGTCCTAATAGACCTATCATCCTTCATCTCAAATAACAATGGACCTTCAAAAATCACTCGACAATGGGGCCATAACCCACTTGAGGAGAATCTAGTGAAGGGATGAACAAACATTTATAATGAGGGGTGAAGGGGGCATATCCCGAAAGTACTGGTGATATTTCCCAACAACCATTCAAAATATGATTGAGGTGCGATTGCAGCCCA
>CBVK0100464186.1:1954-15182 GCA_900067695.1 Picea abies | reverse complement strand
TGCTTCCTTTGAAAATAATTTGCAGAGATGAAATATTATTTGCAAACCTATACACCCAGAGTGAAAAAATTTCCTAGTCAACAAATGATCCTATGAATCATTGGGTTATAACAGTCCATTTGCGCTGAGATATGACATTTAGGATCTGTTACTTCCCAGTGCTTCTCCTCTGCTTCCCTGGACACTGATCTAATAGTCCAAGCTACTCCCCGCAACCGATCTAACAACTACTATTGCTCCTCCTCCTGAGCTTGAATTCTTCTAACTTGGAAGATTTTGGTAGATGTTCAAAGGCCTCAGCCTTCGTTCCTCCTGCGAGTCTAGCTATCTTGGGTCCCGTCTTCTCTCTTGAAAATGTTATCTCTTCTGAGATTTTTGATTCTCTCAGATCGACGGTACCGAGGGACTTCTTTACTCCACATATTTCCAAAGGGCTCACGACCACCCATCTCCCAACTATTCAGGGTCTGGCGGTCATGATCTGACTGATACCAAGGTGTCCTTTGATCGACGGTTCAAAACAATTACGGGGTCCCAACGTGCATGCTCTTTATCAGAGAGCTCATCCTCTACAATCTAGAAGTACTTGCCCAACCTGGTCGAACCAGACTCATTGATCTTCCATCCCGACGAGATCAACGACAATGGTGAATTGCAGGCTGCGAATTAGCACATCTGATACTTTCTCCCTCGCACTCTGCAGTGAGTCCCCACCCTCGATCTCCATTCATAGATCGATGGTTCACAGTGATTGTGGATTCCCACCACTGCAATCTATGAAGTGCTCACTTGACTCTAGTCTAATCCTAGTCGTTGATCTTCCATCCCCAATGATATCAAAAACATGGGTTAATTGCGGGTCGTGAACTAACAGGTCTGCTAAATTCACCTTCGCACTCCACAATGATTCCCAACCGTTGATTAAATTGAGAGGTTGGTGTTTTATTCAGTAAATCTAGTGAGTATTTGAGTCAATATGACGAGCGGGATGGCCTTTCCTCTCATTGAATGGCTCACATCCATATCTGCTATTGGATTCTTAAGTCATGGGTATTTTTGGTAACTTGAATATTGTCTACCTCCTAGATCTGATGGCCGGGACAATTCCCAGACATCCTCAGATCTAAGGCTTAGAGTTAACTTTGGGACTTCGGGGATTTTACCTCCCTTACAATGAACTCACTCAGTTCTCCGAACTTGAGAAGTCCAAATGACTCCAGGGTTAACTCCCACGCTCTTTCCCGTACCCAACGATCACAACAGACCGTAGCTTCTTCCAAATAGATTTCGTCTGTTCATGTTCCAAACAAGGGACCTTCCCTTTCGATAATTCAACCTCATTGTTCTTCCTAAGCTTTGTTAGATATGAAAGGCTTAAGATCTTTGCGCTCTTTCGCTTCAACTTAATGCTTGGAAGAATCCTTCCCCTCACCCCTTACGCTCATTCTTCAACTCTATAACTTAAGTGGTTCTCGGTCTCTGCCTGCCTCGTAGAGAGCCTGTGCATACGTGCACTATCTCTCCCTATCTTTAACAAACTCCCTCCTCCAAGGGACTCAAAACAACTAGGAGTGTCGACATGCATACATTAAATTGTGCCCAAGGTCGACGAACTCACAGTTCGTGGATCTAGCTTAAGCCACCACAGGGTGCAAGCATTTACGAATACAAAAAATGTCCAATCCATACTTGCTTAAATACAAAATTGAAATGAGAATAAATAGATACAATATAACCATTAAGAAAACATACACATCCTTGGGTCCTTCATAGTATATCCCTTTTCATTACATAATTATAGCGTAATTTCATAGCGTATGAAAATACTTATCTATTACAAGTTGCATCTAGCCAACTGACTATGGGTGTTCTCCTTTCCACCCAACCATAGGCTTAGATTCATTCATTCTTAGTAATCTATCCACCCCTATGCCAAGCCATGATATCACTAGGGAATTTACGCAATCTCTCAGAGAAACTCTCTCTGTCACAACAACCCTGTGAGGTTTATCAGATGCTTCCTCAGCATCAAGCTCATGTTCATGTCCTTCAGGTCGTGTTCTCGACACTTCCTTTGGGTTCACACTTATCCCTTACAATATTGTTCTCTCGTACCCCTGTCTCCTCTCTTCTTGTGTCTCTGTATGTATTTTAACTTCCCTCCTCTGGAAGTTTTCTGACCTGTCATGTTCCATCTGTCAAAAGGAAGCTCGGGTCTTGTTGGCAGCCATCTTTCAATTCTTATTTTTTCCTTATAAGCTGCCTACACAAGGGTTTTGAACCCTTAATGCTCGTCGCAATTCTTTAAACAAAATGACACTATTATCTTTCTCTTTCGCACACCTACCTTTCGTTTTCATTTTCATGACTGCAAGCGTGAAAACCTTGAGTTGGAAGTCATGTCGATGGCATTAAAATCATCTTTGGATTGTTATGAATCCTTTTGTTCATGTGGTCATAAATTTTTTACCTCTATCTCACTAAAGGTCATACATTTGTCAAAACACCAAACCTTTATTCACTTTGCATTTTTGTTAATATGGTTTCAATTTATAAGTTCGTGATGCAATGATTTTTGGTGTCTTTGATTAAATCCTTGGTGCAATGGTTTCATAGAACGCATTAATTTTATGATTAAATCTTTGGTGCAATATTCGACATGTTGTTTTGTTTTAAATCTTACAAATGCTATTGTTTCTTCAAACATTTGGATCGACTTGTCATGGTTTTCAATGGCTATTCGTTTGACATGTTGTTTACATTGTTTTTGACACACACCAAAAGTGATTTGAATTACCAAGGCACTGTCGATTGTACATGCCAACATGATAGTTTTGCATGGTTTCAATTCACTCCACCACCCTCGCACGCATAAGCATTAACATTTTCCTTGCACCTCGGGCTACCTCTGCTTGTTTTGGGAAAAACTGTGGGAATTAGTTATGTGTCTACCCTATCAAACCCCCTCACCGTTACCCTGTTGACTATGTGTTATTTGCTATGGCTCCCGTATTGCGCATAGAACCCAACGACGTCCAAACATTGTTATTATTTGATAACGCCCGAGAGGACCTGGAGAGGAACAAATGGTTAGTTTTCATTGAAAAATTTGAGGGTTTCAACCTCACAGTCGCTCAACAATTTACCCTCACATTTGATGGATGCAGGGCCAAAGTTGGGGACATCCAACTCGAATTGAACGAGGAATTCCTCAGCTCAGCCACAGGTTTTCTAGCTAAGGGGAAGAAATGGTTTAAGAATTCGAAGGTGGATGAAGTGCCATGGCCGCTCCTGTTTATCTCAAGGAAAATTATCAGTTGTGAAAAAGGTATGTCGATTACAACCCTTAAGTCTAGGTGGCATGATTTGTTGGCCATTATTAAGAAATTTGTTACATGCGAAGGTAGATATGGTTTAGTGTTCCTATACCACCTATGGCTGCTTATGAGTTTCATAGATTTTCCTTTGAATATGCCACATTTCCTCCTTCGCAGCTTGTATAAAATAGCTAAATGATTTAAGAGGGAGAAGGTCGACTCTAGCCTCTTCCACCACTGTTTGATTAAAATCATTATTGTTCATCATTTGAGGTTGAGCGATGAGTATTGGGAAGATTTCTTGTTGAGGAATGGCTTTGCCCGTCCTGAAGTTGGTCAAATGGACAAAACCATGGCCACCGAAACCCTTGTCGGGCCTGTCGTGCCCCCTCCTAAACTCTTACCCTCTGTTGAACCCTTGATCTACTCGAATGAAAACCTACCCAACACCCTGCCTGACTCATGTTTAAAAGACATTGCTAAGCCTGTTAAGAGGCCTGCGAGAAAAAAAGTTAAGGGTAATACCGATGTCAATAGCAAGGGTAAGAAGGCTGCACGCTGGGTATCAAGGTGTGCTAGCAATAAGCCTAAACAAAACACATATCAGAAACCAATTGTTTAAAGTGAAGATTTGGATTCTGAAATCGAGCGATTTCTGACCAAGGAGTACCCATACTCACACGGACTTTGTTTTGTCAAGCCCTATGACTACGTATCCAACCTCCCGCCGTGCCTTAAAGATGACCCCAACTTCCAAGGGATCAAGTTTGATAGTGGAACCCCTGGTAATTTAAAATATTCCTCACCTGTAACGACTCGGCCTGATCAACCACAGTGCAATGAATGCAACTCATGGCTCAAACGATACTATACAGATGTCCCTCTGTTGCAATCCCGATTCAAGTCCTTGGAGGACCGGGTGACTGTGTTAACTAAGGAAAATGATAGACTGCAAGATAACGATAAGAGGAAAAAGACCACAAGCTCTGTCATGTTCAAAAATGTAGAGGCAGCCACTGCCATTTTTAATTCAAAAGTAGCCTGACCGAATCCTATCCCTAAAGCCAAGGTATGATATTTCAACAATGATTTTAGAAGGATTCTATTTGTTTTGAATTAGCATAAACGATTTTGTTTGCCTTGAATTAGTAATAAATGATTTGTTTGATAGATCGCATACATTTATGTTACCATTGGATTAATTTTGTTTGTAAATATGACCAGCTACAGAATCGTGAGATTCTGTAGCTAGTCATAAAATTTGAATTTCTGTTGATTTTTACAATTAAACATAATCTAAAATCGTTTATTTTTGTGCATCTACAGGTACACACGAATTTCAATGGGAATTGGATCGATTATGGCATTTTAAAACATGTTTTTTGTTACACAGTTTTGGATTAGGTTGTTAGTCTTAGAGAGAAATAGCAATCTGGGAGATTGTTCCCATATTTTTTGCAAACAGTTTTTGATAATTTCCACAAGGAAAATTTCATCCTGTGGCCTTTATATACTTATTATTTTTTGTAAACAAATCATCAATGTTGGGAGAATAGAGACTATGGACTAATGATTATACAGACTCGAATGAAAGTGGATTTTTTGTATGGCTTTAGCTTCAATTTATCTTACTTTTGTTCAATTTTTTGTGTATTTCAATTTGTAATCAAACTATTGACTACTTTAGATATCAAGATTTGTTACAGGTTGATGCAATATGTTTTAAGTATTGTCCATATTTGATGTATCTCATTTTATTTACAGCAATTACCCTGTTTTAATTTAATGAACAAAAGGTTAATCTTCTTGGTTAAATGAACAATTATGTACAAATCTTCGCAATAGGATTTATCTTGATGTGCTGATCTGTAAACTATAAAATTGTTTTTGCTATATCTCTTGTTTGTTCTGTCATTCGTATTCAAGAGCGTCGTTGCTTCTTGTTTACGAGAATCTTTTTTCAAAATCTGGTGCGGGTTTCCCCCATCAAACAACTAAATCGAGTACTATGAACAGGACAAATAGGAAATGCTACTTCAGGTCAGTTTGTTATTTGCAATTTAATAGTCAATTAATTTGAGAATTCTCTATAGTTTAGATAGATATATAGTACATATTTTTATCTTTTTTGCTTAATTAGATAGTTTTTGTTTCACTTCTTTTTCATAAAATTTATAAAATATCCAAAAAGAATAGCTTCACTGTCATAAGACAATTCAAAGATGATTTTGCAGATTTCGATCAGAATTTGTATATTGTAAATACTGTATATATAATCGAGATTTATTTGTATTGATAACTAAACATTTAATAAGTAGAATTATTGTTTTATAATATTAGTTAGTAAACAGTATATATATTTTAGATTTGTATATAGTTTGCAATAGTTGTTTTTCACTTAGATTAGCTTCATTAACTTAGTTTTTTTTTTACTTTCCTAGGACTTAGATCGGCCAACGGAGCCGCTAAACCCATCAGAGTGGATTAATCCAAACGGCTTGGGTTATTTAGACAACCCCGGACCGGATCCACCCCTCCAGTTGATGAGCGGTCAATTTCACCCGTCAACAAATGGCGCTAGAAGGATGGCCTGAAAATTATTAATGGCACGAGGTAGTCGTAAGAATCCTCCACCACCCAACCACTCACCTATAGTGACAAGAATTCATTCAAATGACAACATCGTCCCTCAAACAGCAACCAAATCAAATGACAATCTATGGATCACAGTTGAACTAGTAACCCCAAATCCTACAAGTGGTGACGTACAGAAGATTGTTCGCCAATCTCTCATAAGAACCCATAGTGCCTTCGCCCATTTAAGGCAACCAAATCGACCTTTGTACCAACCTTTAGACTTCTCTGATATCAAAGAACAACTTGGAGGCACTAACCTCACTTTAAACCCTAAAGATCCAACCCTCACTCCTGTTGCAGGAGGATCTGGAATACCACCCTCACCACCTCCATCATCCCCTTATTCTTATGGAGAAGACTCTTCTGACGAGGGCAGTTCCTCTTCCCAGCCTTCCACACTGACCACACCAATGGCCAACTAGAACGATCTTGCCAAACCCTGGCTCGATTAAGATGCAGTAGCTGTACCCGGGCCTCAACATCCCTTACCCAAACATCCGGAGAAGTGGCTCCCCAAGTTTGACCCTGACTCTAAACAAATCACCAAAGATCACATTAAAAAGTTTATGTTATCCATTAGACTCCGTAATGTTGAGAACGAAGACGTAGTCTGTAGGTTTTTCCCCTATACTTTCAAGGGCAATGCCTCTACTTGGTACTTTGCCCAGTAGCCCCATACGATCGTGTCATGGGAGAAGTTTGAATCCTTCTTTCTGGAGAAGTTTGGAGACGATAAGTCCCCAGAAGTTCTAGTCATGGAGCTTTCTAGTTTAAGGATGAACCCCAAAGAGAAAATCAAAGACTTTAACCAAAGATTCTTAACACTAAAGAACCGAATCCCTACGGATTCGATGCCTGCTGAGAATCTTATCATAACATACTATACTAAAGCATTACATCAAAGTATATCCATTTGGGTAAAGCGATCTAAGAAAGCCACATTGTTAGAGGCCTTCAAAGAGGCCAGTCAGATTGAGAAAGACATCCTTAGTTTAAAGGACACTACTAGCAACGAAACAGAGAATAGTTCATCTTCCAAAAAGAAAATCGAAATCCTCCCTAGACCTGCTCAAAATAAAACACAACCTGAAAGCTCAAATTTAGAAAACTTAACAAAAGTTGTTCAAAAACTGTCAAATCAAATTATAGATTTGAAAAGGACGGCCAAGGAAGATTCTTTGAGCAAAGGGCCTTACAAACCCCCGTTTAGGAAGCCTTTTCCCACCAACTGACCTAATTCAAATACCAAGGGCCTAAATCTAGAAAGCCTGCAATTCACCATTCAAACAATTCTAGAAGCCCAGGATAACTTGATGCCCCCTGAGATCCCTGAGGAAGTAGTTGAACAAGAGACAGTTGAAGAAGAAGAATATTCTATGAACATCTTTGGACACTTCTCAGATAGCATTTTTCAAGCTAATTTCGAGATAGTACATCCCTAAAATACTAGGAGTAAGACAACAAACAAACCTTCTTCTAAAAACACTATGACTTTGCCCCCAAAACAGTCTAAACTAGCTGAGACTAAATAAAGTCATGTAAACCCAAACTTAGATTATGATTTAGTTGAATATCTAAAAAATTTAAGGGCTAACATTTATGTTTATGAATTATTAAAATTTCCATTTCTGCTACAAAAAATGTTACAGAATATCGCAGAGAATAGCAAAAACGGTAATCCAAGCAGTAACAAAGTTGTTCAGAACAATCCAAAAGTTCCTTAGAAGGATTTCGCTAAGAACAATTCTGATCCTCATGAGAAGGGAGGCCTTCCTGTAAATAATGTAACAAATATAGATAAATTATATTTAGAAGCTGCGAGTAAAAAGCCACAAGCTTCCACCATTAGTACTCGCAAAAATGTACCTCCATTCTTGTTAACTTTCGAAATCTTTAATAGGAACGTGCATAGTTGTATGGTAGATTCAGGAGCATCATCCAATGTAATGCCATGGTCTATTTGTCAGAAGATTAATGCTAAAGTTGAACCATCCACCTTAAAGATCATCCAACTTAATAGAACTAGTGTTAAAGTTGTAGGCGAATTAAGGAATGTGCTTATAAGATTATCGTCTAACCCCAAAGTTCATCAAGTGATTGATATTATTGTTGTGGATATTTCAGAAGTTTATGGTTTGTTTTTAAGCAGAGAATGGTCAGAGTAGCTACACGGCTATTTTGCGACAAATTGGTCTCACCTGTGGCTGCCCGAGAACGGAAAGCCCAACAAAATCAAGGCAAATCGTGAACGCTACCTAAAGCTCACAGTCACAAATTTAAATGATCCGAATGAACCATTTACACCTTCTGCCGATTCACCCGAAATACAAGGGATGGATACCTTTTTCAGCAATTTCATGGCCGAGACTTCCGCTATCATTAACCTGGAACAATAGTTCGAGGTTGTAGCATATATGCAGCTAGCAGTTTCTACACAATGGTCTCATGCACTCGATAAAAATCAAATATGGTCTCTCTACTTTGACGGGTCAAAGTCCAAGGAAGGAGTTGGTGCAAGCTGCGTTATTATTGATCCAGCAGGTAACAAAACCCTGATTGCATGCAGGTTAGAATTTGAATGTACTAACAACACAGCAAAATATGAGGCTTTATTGCAAGGCCTCAAAAAAGCATTAGATATGGACATTCAAAATTTGACTGTCTTTGGCGACTTGGAAATTGTGGTTAGACAGGTGAGAGATTCTATCCATTGTTTATCTCCACATCTCAAAAGCTATCAATCTGAGGTATGGAATTTGATGAATAAGTTTTTTGCTTTCAATATAAATTCTATTCCTAGATTGAATAATCCAGAAGTCGATTTATTAGCTAACGTAGCTTCAAAACTCTTTCCTGCAGAGGGCTTGTCCCCGAATGCATTCTCCGTCGAACTGTTGTTCAGGCCATCCGTTCCCAACAACATCACAAATTGGAGAGTCTTCGACGACGATCAACAAATTATTAGTTTCCTTCATATGGAAGAAACTTTCCAAGGCGCGGTGATCGACGAATGCACTCATGACGACAATCTGCGTGATTTCACGGTAATACCAGATCCGAGATCTTTTGAATCTTCATGGACATGGTAAATTCTATCCCTAAATATGTAGTTAGATTAGAAAATTTTTATAATCTTCAAGACAAATTCAAAAAATCGGTCAACTATAAAACAAATAGTTCCTCTTTATCATATGAAAAAGTAAACTTCGGAACTAATGACAATCCACAGTGCATTAATTTAGGGGTGGGGTGTTCTGAACAAGAGAAAGTTGCGTTCATTAAATTGTTTAAGGAATTCAAAGATGTTTTTGCATGGACGTATGATGACCTAAAAACCTTTGACCCTAACATCATACAACATGTCATTCCTATGAAACCCCAAACCTTGTCGTTTCAACAAAAGTTTTGAAAAATGCACCCTAAGCTCGAACCGACCGTCAAAAAAGAATTAAATAAACTCCTTAATGCTAAGATAATTTTCCTAGTTAGGCACACGCAATGGTTTTCTAACCTTGTCCTTGTCTGGAAGAAGAGTGGTGAAATCTGACTTTGCGTCGATTTTTGAAACCTTAATCGAGCATCTGATAAAGACAACTACCCTGTCCCACCCATGGAACAGATCCTTCAACATGTATCTGGTTCTGAAAGATTATCCTTATTGGATGGTTTTTCAGGGTACAACCAAGTCCTGATGTCTCCTCCAGACCAACTTAAAACTACCTTCCGCACTCCATGGGGCACTTACGCTTATAGGAAAATGCCCTTTGGATTCATTAATGTTGGTGCCACTTTCAAGAGAGCGATGGACATCGCTTTCTGAGGCTTAATCAATCAATCTGTCATAGTTTACATAGATGATGTTACTGTATTCTCGAAAAACAAGACTGATCATCTAGCTCATTTGAGAGCCATTCTATAGCAATGTCATAAGTACGACATTTCCTTGAATCCTAAAAAATTTGTCTTCGCAGTAGAACAAGGTAAACTCTTAGTATTTATTGTGTCAAGCAAAGGGATGATTATCGACCCTGAAAGGACTCAATTCATCTCGAAACTTCCCCCTCCCTCATCCAAAAAGTCTATGCAGTCTTTCTTAGGCCAGATAAACTTTGTCAGGAGATTTGTCCCCAGTTTCTCTGAAATGGTGAGACCTTTACAGAATTTGATTAAGAAAGATGCGCAATATCATTGGGGACCCTTAGAAAACCAAGATTTTAATTCAATAAAAAAGGCCATAATAGACGCTCCTTCTCTCATGAGCCCCGGATTTTCGCAAGACTTCACACTCTACACATTTTCTCTTGACCACTCCTACGTTGTTGTCCTAACTCCAAAGAATGTTGAAAACAATGAAGTCCCAATTGCCTTTATGAGCTCTGCTTTCAAAGGTGCAGACCTTAATTACCCAGCGGTATATCAGCAAGCCTATGCTATTTTTAAAGCAGTCAAGCACTTCCAATCTTATCTTTTGAAATCTATGACGAAAATTATTGTCCCTTACCTAGCTGTCAGAAATCTGTTAGTGCAGAAAGAACTAGGCGAAAAGAAGGCAAACTGGGTTACCTCCTTACAATAGTATGACATAGAAATCACCCCAGCACAAATAGTGAGAGGCCAAGAGTTATGAAAGTTAGTCGCTGACTCAGCAACAGGACAGCAAGAAGAAAACGATATGTCAAACCCAACACAACACAATCAAAATTCAATCTGTTGTGCACAAAACTCTGTCAGTCCCTGGTATGACGATATAAAAGTTTGTCTTGAACATGGGTCAGCCCCTCGTCACCTGGATCCCACTAAAAGAAGAGAGTTAAGATTAAAATCTCCCTCCTTTCAGTTGGTTAATGGTATTTTGTTTCGTCAAAATTTTGATGGAGTACTAATGCTCTGTCTTGAGAAAGATAAAGCAGAAAAGGTCTTACTAGAATTGCACGCAGGAGAAGCTGGTGGGAATTTTGGTGGGGACACCACTGCCCATAAAGTTTTAAGAGCAGGTTATTACTAGCCTACACATTTTAGAGATGCTCATGCCTTGTGTCTCAAGTGTATTATTTGTCAAAAATCATCCGGGTAGATACCGAAACTAGCCTTTCCTTTGCATCCTATTTCAGTAGACTCCCCTTTTCAGTAGTGGGGTCTTGATATTATAGGTCCAATCAATCCGCCATCCTCACAACAGCATAAGTTTATCATAAAAACCACAGATTACTTCACCAGGTGGTATGAAGCTGCCCCCTTAAGAGTTGTAAATACCAGTCAGGTAATTGCCTTTTTAGATTCAAATATTATTACTCGTTTTGGTATCCCTGACTGTTTAGTATTCGATAACGCTTCTTATTTTTCGTCTCTTGAGATGAGTGAGTTCGCTCTAGAAAAAGGAATTAAATTGAAATATTATGCCAGCTACTACCCTTAGGGCAATGGATTGGCAGAATCAACTAATAAGAATCTGATTAAAATCATCAAGAGAATGGTAACTGAAAATCACAAAAATTGGCATAATGCACTGTTAAACGCAATCTGGGCTGATAGAGTAACACCAAAAACCATTGTGGGTAACCCTCCCTTCTTTCTCGTCTATGGAAGAGAAGCAATTCTACCACCACATATTCTTCTTCCCTCACTATAGCTGTCACAAAAAATAAAAGAAGAAGACTGCCCTCCTTTGGAGAATCGAATTAACGCTTTAATAAAACTAGAAGAGGTAAGGGCTCAAGCAAAACGTAAGTTAGATCAGCATCACTTTTGGTCAAAATTTGGTTTGATTCCAACTCTACATGTGACAGGAACTTCGAAGTAGGTGACCTTGTCTTGAAATGAGACAAACCACATGAGGGAAAGGGAGAACACACGAAGTTTTAGAACTTATGTCTAGGATCGTTTTTAATTGCTGAGAAATTGGGTCCCAGCTCTTTCCGATTACAGAATCTAGAGGGATAGCCAGACACCTATCCGGTGAATGACCAAGCTCTAAGAAGGTATTTCACTTGATGACAACTCTATGTATACTGTGTAAATATTATTCTTTTGTTTGTTTTTCTTTTGTTGTTTTGGTTTTGATTTCTCCCTATACTTATCAGTTTTTTCTTTTGGAATGTTCAGACAAAGAAAACATAAAAATTTTTCTCTGAAATGACTGCTGAAAAGTTGTCTAAACATCAATTGTGATATGCTTCTGATATTTACAGCCATGTTAAAGAAAGCCTATTGTTTGAAAGAGTTTATTGATTCCAATCTATAATTGAAGCCTGTCACGATCATCCATTTTCTTCTTACGCTGTCCCTGTTCCTTAAGGGAATAACTCAGAAGATGTCTCCCTGCCTTCGAAGGTCAGTTTATTAATAAATCATCTCTAGATCTTAATGAAGGAAAATTAAATAATTTTCTCAAGGTCTGTAAAATATGTCCAAAATATCATAATTTTCAGCGTCACCCCACTTGATTATATATCTTTAAAAAACCAAATAAATCATTAAAGAGCTATGGGAAGTGCTTGTAAACCCACCGGGATACTGAACAAGTCTGTTGGAAGTGGGTAAATGCATGCATGACACCAAGACAACTTCGTCGGGGTACTGAAAAAGGCATGCTGGTAGCGAAGCAATGTCGGGTATATGAAAATTCGCAAATATGGAATTTCTTGACCATTAAAATGTCCTTTATTCTGATCTGGAACTTCTTGGTAGGATACGGATATCAGAGTGGGTTAAATGGAAACCTTTTCAAGGATATGGACATCTGCTGGCAGCAGTGGCTCTGTCAACATTATTGGAGATTTTATCTTTAATATCATGACTCACTTTTATTAAGACTGTTATTAGTTTTCATCTTTTAAGCACAACTGGAATTTTTATGATTGATGACGATGTTTAAACAATGTTTTGGTTATTTTTTAGTTTGAATTATTCTAATTATCCTAATATGGATTTGTTCTTTTGGCAGAGATAACTGCTTCTACCAGTGTGTCGCCATTGTTGGCAGCCATCTTGCAATTCTTATTTTTTCCTTATAAGCTGCCTACACAAGGGTTTTGAACCCTTAATACTTGTCGCAATTCTTTAAACAAAATGACACTTTTATCTTTCGCTTTCGCACACCTGCCTTTCATTTTCATTTTCATGACTGCAAGCATGAAAACCTTGAGTTGGAAGTCATGTCGATGGCATTAAAATCATCTTTAGATTGTTATGAATCCTTTTGTTCATGTGGTCATAAATGTTTTCACCTCTATCTCACTAAAGGTCATACATTTGTCAAAACACCAAACCTTTAT
>CBVK0100464070.1:0-24094 GCA_900067695.1 Picea abies | reverse complement strand
TTACAACTAATGGCCTAAATCCAACATAAATAAAATAACATTACTAATATAATATGCCCCAATTAAGGGGTATTGAGCCAATATTAGGGCTTAACACAATCACCCTTTTTTTTATGTCATTTAACTTTCATCCATAGCCTCAATTTATGCTTTTGATACAACAAAAGTGATCATCCAAATATATGAAAAGGATTTTACCACAAACAAAACAACTTCAATTTTTAAGCCCAACACCCAAAATTTTTCTTTAGCACTATTCAACCTTGAATAAATAGAAAAAATTTCCAACTTAAACAAATAAAAAAACTCCAATTCACCTCCTTACGAGAGCTGCTGGGGTTTTTTCCTTTGAAACCCTTCACTTACTTAAACTTAGTTTTGATTCCTCCATTTTTTCTACATATCTCAATGTGTGTTCCATGATGTATCTTGATTGATGATCTATATGCTTGAAAAATATTATGAACCTACTCTAATACCATGTTAATTTGATAAGCACAATTTTTTTTGAGGAAAAGCACAGGAAAACATATTAGGGAACTGCTAGCCATTCTCATTATTAAATAGATTTTATACAATAGATATTTAGAAACCTTATAGTTTGTATACAATCAAAACTAACAACTGGTTAAGAACTTTCCATAAATAGAAAATGACCAAAACAATTGATCACCCAACTAACTAATCTATACATACTCTCTCAACAAGAGAAATTCTATGTTTAAAAAAATAAAAATTATTAATCTATTTTGCAATCCAACCAAAGAGTACAAGAAATAAAACATGAGGTGAAATGAATCAATCAAACAATTCCCAAGAATATCTCAACAAGAGAGATTATATGGTTTAATAAAAATTTTCTGTTAATCTATTTTGCAATCCAACCGAAGAGTACAAGAAATGAAACATGAAGTGAAATGCATCAAACAAACAATTCCCAAGAATATCTAAAAATGGATTCAATATAAAAAAGACCATTCTTATGCAACACATGGTCAACATTTTTGTGCACAATGCAATGTTTCTTACTTTGATAGTTTTCAACATCTATTTTCTCTACCATTTTTTAGTTTATGTCATTCCCATAATCCTTAAGCTATGTCTATACAATTAAGTACTTATCAATCATAATTTAAACCTAAATAGTAGTGCCTATCATGTTATCAAGGTTACTTCATGATAACCCTTTCACAAGTGGCCCTTTTGTCACCATGATTCCACATGAACGACACACTTTTATCCACAATGTTGAAACTAAGAGAAAGTGTCGGGTTAATTTGGTGGAGTATAGACCTAATATTCTTATATTAAAACTTAAAGGAATACATATTAACTTGTCAAAAGATAACTAATAAATTTGGAATTAAAATTTAATGGTGGTTATGTGAAACCAATCATTCATAAATCCATTTGTGATAAACTATTATGAGTATTTTATAAAGAGAACAAAAATCCCTGACCTAACCAGAACATAAAACCTAATTACTTCGAGAGAAACAAACAATGTGTCTCTTTTGGAGAAACATGTTCCAAGCTTCGTTAGCCAAATACTAAACAAGTCACCTCTAGGAAAATATTCCATAACCAAATCACATGATTTTTCGACCTTGAATTAACAGTATATTAACAATATAATGTAGGCATAAATGGATGATCCAATGTTTGTAGCATTTTGAACTCATAAATGTATTTTTGTTTGTTCAATATTTCGAGATGATTTATGTTCATCATCTTTGGAGTACATCACCTAGAATTAACTCTTTGCATGTAAAACTCTACGTGTCACAATCCCTCGGGCATTACGACTGCATGCGACACAAAGATAGTTAAGATTTTATTTTTCTCAAGAAGGAAAGTAACAATGACAACAATTAATCAACACAACTTGACAATGAACACCACTTACGCAATTCAAGAAAAAGAAAACAATGGGAAATATGTCCACATCGGGAAGCACAAGACTATGGCCACATTATCATTCACATTATCAATCAGGCACCCAATGATCACCTCATCAGGAATCATGTCGTTACGAGGAAATAGGCATGAAAGTAACCAAGTAACCATGGTGCAATAAAACATATCTAGACCTTTAACCCAAGAAAAATACCACATGCTAGGAGACCAAATTATCTGTCGATATCATTTGAATTTAAATTTCACAACTAACTGAAGGATTTCTTGTTTTAGTACAAGGAAATCATATGTGGTGTAACAACCATGACCAACCACCATTTATAGTTCAACTAAGGCATAAGGCACATGTAACCAATTGATTGTTTAACTATAAACAATTTAGAAAAAACAAACTATTAAACCCTCAACCAATAATCTTGCGCAAGCCATTAAACTATTACACAAATAAACCATAAACCATTCGCTATTAAACCATTATGACTAAGTGTAAATGAGGGAACTATTATAATTGCAATTAATCAATTAATCTAATACCATTGCAATTAAGAAACTAATACATTATCATTGCAGCTATTAGCATTTAAGCAATTAATCTATTGTGGAAAAGTTAAAAACTGATAAGAAACAGTTACTATATAAAAGAAATTGATTTATTGTTGCGAAAGTCAAGGGATGATCTATAAAACAATTGGTATATAAAAAAATTTAATTATTGATGAAAAATTTAAAAGACTCTTAATAACAACTTCAATGGGTTGTTGGTTGTGTAATCATCGTTGTCAATACTGTGCCAGATTACGCAGTGAATAATCTGTTACCGTTGAATCCAAACGAAAATTGCCACAGGCAAGGTGAAATTCACCAGCATAAATACCACTGACATCATGGTTGTAAAGAAACTATTAAATACAAAACTTAGAGCATTCCTTCCAGTCCTTAGGCAAACTTTGTGTTGTCAATGGCTGGATAATAAAAATTGTATCTCTGACACTCAACGTTGTCAAAGGCTGGGAAAAATTGAATGGACAGATACAGCAAGGCAACGTTCTCATTATTTTATTCTTGAAGTAATGGTTGTATGTTCTAGGCACGATTAACGTATCCTTTTCAAGAAGTTTTTGTATTTATGTTTATTTAGAAATTTGAATACATAAGAATATTTACTATAGCCTTTTCATACCGAATATAAAAATATAAAAATATTAACCACGATTGTCAACACAAAATATAGAAGGATAACATTGAATTGTCATACAAATTATATAACTAATATCTACGAGTGTCATACAAAACCTTTGTGAAAAAAATATAAAGAATACAACTATGAATAGTCAACCCAGAAAGAATAAGGACATCAACGAATATCATATAGAATACACAATGCATAACATTGATTTGTCATACAACCCCTTTTATACATTTATGATAAATAGATCAAAAGGATCAACTAGCAAGGGTTCAATATGCCTTGTTATCCATTAAAATCATGCTAAAATCGCAGTGGTAAGTAGGGATATCATGGTAAAATCGTAGTGGTAAGTAAGGATATCATGGTAAAACTAAATAGTTGTGTAAATAACAATAAAATCCATAACTAAAGAACAATAAAAATCCATAACTAGGTCTCTATGTAAATAACAATAAAGATCTTCTCGAACAATGATAGCGCATGCACATTGTGCACTCCAAGTACTACCCACGCTGTCACCATGCAGTCATGAGAGATATGGAAATAGAGAGAAATGAAGTGGAAATGTTGAGAAATAAAGTGGTAATCCAACAAGAGATCTAGAATGCAATGAAGTGGAAATGCAGAGCAATGAAGTGGAAACACTGAGTAAAGTGAGGGTTAAAACAAGGTGTAAATGCATGATGAAAACTCAAGTAAAAAGAGAGGGTGTCGAGATTACAACTCAAGGGAAAACACAGAGGAACTCACTACAAATAAACGTTGGGTAGAGGAATGATCCTACACTTATTATCCATGCACATGAAAGCAAGGCATTTGAATATAAATATTTAACACTAGACTGAAAGACAGTCGATTCGGCTCCTGGCCGACTGCTTAGGCATAGACCAATAACTTATAGGATCAGGGAACAGAGGATAAAAACACAAATATGCCTCGAGATATTCTCCGTGGAGAAGAAAATATTGAAATAAAAGCGCAATCAAGGAATAAAGAAAACACAGGGAGGAGATACAATAGCGCAGGCAAGATTTTGAGTCTGGGGCTCATTCTGGCCATGCACAAATAGATAATAACTTAGAATTAAAGGATATTGTGAATAGAAAGGTTTCTTATTGAATGATTCAAACGACAAGGAGATTACAATTACCGTAGCAATACATGTGCAAGGAAATCTCATGGCAATGAAATCTTCATCTGAGTAAAGTAAAATAAAGAAGTGTAAATTAAATTTCATTACAAGTAACAACTTTACTAGCCATACCTTAGCCAAATGTGAATGCTCTGAAGTCATTTTCCTATGTGCGCTTCGTCCAGCTCTAACTTGGCAACCTATGTGACCTCACCAGTACCTCCCAGCCAACGCTAGGGGTACACTTCTTCCCCCTGAGCCCCCCACTCCGCAAAGGGGCCACACACATAATACCATATAATTATAACACCCATCTTGCTTCAGAAGGTCGAGCTACCACTCATTACCCGAGTCGGGTATCCAAACTCCCAGAAGAGAAAGTTCAGTCAAAATAAAATTTCAGCAGCGTAATGTTACGCAAGCCAGATGGGATCCATACTCCTCCTCCACCATCCTTTTTATAAATATTCTTAGTCATTAGTTTCCCAAACCCTCATTATCTTCGTTTTTCATTTATTTAATTAGGAAAAACCTCCCCCATCAACATGTCGCATGATCCCCTAGTTGCACCAGAAAAACAATTTTATTAATTAATTAAATATTCCTATTTCCCTCACCCACCTAAAAGCGTTCCTAAAAATGCTCCTCGGTGTCCCATTATTCCCTTACAATTGTTAAATGACTTACGCCTTACTTAATTCCTAGTTACGTTCATAAATAGAAAGTTCCAAAGGCTAGATTCCTTACTAAGTTAGACATTCTCCTTTTTCCTTAAGTTTCCCTTTTTCTTTTGTTTTCCCTTTTCCTTTTTTTTAACTAGTTTCAGAATAAACAAGTTTAGACAAACAACCATTTACTCTTTTTATGAATTTAATCCTCCATTATAATTTTTTTCATTTTTACTTTAATAATTAAAGTTTGAATTTCTCTTATTAGTTATAAAACAACCTTTAGTGAATTGAAATTTTATAAAAAATAACCTTAGTGAATTAAAATTTTATAAAAATAACCAAGTAGGGAATTAAAATTTCCACTTTAATCTGGTTATATGTCTAATTAGTTTTTTTTTTGTTTGAAGATTCTATTCAGACCTATGTTTTCAATTGACTAGGCTTGGTGACAATTCATAAAGGAAAATTAGTCATTAAAATTTAATTATCACATCATTCATTTTAAAGCCGACCAAGTCCTAAGGAAGCATAGTTTTCTAGGCACTAGGTTTATTTACTTACTAGTTAAAATTGTGACGTTCCCTTTAGGACGCACTACGTGCTCCAAGGGTTCCATTCACCTCCTTTTATTTTCTTTGTGAGACATTCCCTTCAAGATGCAGTACGTGCTCCAAGGGTGTCGCTCACCTCTTTCTATTTTCTTTGCGTGACGTGCCCTTCAAGACACACTACATGCTCCAAGGGTGCCACTCACCTCTTGACTGAATTTGGTGGATGTCAAAAACCTAGAGTCAATACTCCATCAGGTGACCTTCTAGGAGACTAAGGGCATATAAGGAATAAGGACCTTGCCTTATTGTGTTCCCCTTAGAATCATCATGAGTGACCGTCACAGTCTTCCCGCATGGCATCGTTGGTCTTCTCGAACTAGGTAATCGTTAACCTACAGTTCGATCCATGATGAGAGTGCTATTAGGTTGTGGCAGGGTTTCTTCCACGCCTCTCCCTCAATGTCTTTGGTTGTCATGTGTGACCCCTCTACTGCAAATGTGAGTCTAGTCGGAAAGATATCGTCAGCCTGCATCCATCAATGAATCATGTTAGCAATAATAATCAATCATCATAACATCTAATCATATGTACATATGTCACATCAACTACATTCAAACCCAAATAGTCCACTCCCTGAATCGATATGAAGTTCAAGGGGTTTCATCGATTCCTCTGCATACTCAATATCCAGAGTCCTACACACTCAGGAAAACCTGGTCAATAGCACTTGTCGATGTAAATACAAAAAAATAGCATATCATCAAATCCAAAATATCTCATAATCATAATAAAAAAAACCAATAGTATAATAACCCGGATCACTTGCATGCAAGTGTCCTCAAATAATAAGTTCGCTTAGTGTGTGCAAGAGCAGGATGTTACATACACCCCCTCTTATTTTAAACTTCATCCTGAAGTTTCATAGTATATAAGTGCCGAAATAAAATGTATCACAGTATCACAATTATGTCTATCAAACAAAAATGGAAACTGCTAACGCATATCGTATGTGTCCTCCCAGGTCATCGAGTGTGGACTATAGTTGTCCCATTGGAACTTGATATAATCTATTGTTCAACATCGTAGCTGTCGAATGTAATGGTCCAGGCTGCAGATTGGATCCATCGTGAGTTCACCCTTGCCAGATACCTGCAAGGTAATCATGTCAATAACATGCGTAGGATCACTAACTTAATGTCTCAAAAAAGATACGTGAAAAACATCGTGCATATGGCTCAAAGAATCAGGAAAGGATAGTCGATAGGCCATGGTCCCATTCCTTTCCACAATATCGAAAAGTCCCACAAACTTAGGAGATATTTCAGAGCCCTTTCCAAACATAATTGAACTCTTATGTGGTTTAACCCAGGAGAAGACTTGATCCCCAACTTCATAACTTTGATTGACACGACGTGCATCGACATAAATCTTTTGTTGATCCTATGCTTCCTTGATCCTTTGTATTATTGTTTTCATTTTATATTCCATTTCTTGATTCACTTCTATTCCCACTAGGACCCTATCCTCAAGACAATCCCAACTCAAAGGCGTCTGACATGGTCGCCTGTAAAGAAACTCGAAAGGCACCATATTAATGGTGCTTTGATAATTGTTGTTATATGCAAATTCTACCAATGGCAAGAATTCTTCCCAACACTTATGTTGGTCTATCACGTAAATACAAAACATATCCTCTAAGATTTGGTTTGTTCATTCGGTCTTCTCGTCTTTCTCCGGGTGATACACAGTACTAAAGTTAAGTTGGGTTCCCAATGCCTCTTGGAAACTAGTCCAAGATCGTCCAGTAAACACTGATCCTCGATCAAATATAATCCTCTTAGACATGACATGCAGCCTCACAATCTCCTTAATGAAAACTTTAGCTATGTCAGGTTCTTGATACATCATATGCACAGGAATAAAATGAGCACTCTTTTTCAGAGTGTAGACTACCCCAAAAATTGAGTCATTTCTCCTTGTTGTCAATGGAAATCCAACAATGAAATCCATTGAAATGACCTTCAATTTTGATTTCAGAATAGTGTGTGGTTGTAGTAATCCTATCGAATGTCTATGTTCAGCCTTCACCTGCTGACATTCTAGACATCTTTCCACGTACTTGACTATGTCTGCCTTCATTCCTTTCTATAAGAATAAGGGTTTAAGGTCTTCCCTAATCTTCGTGACTCCAGTATGATCCATGTACACATGTCTATGAGCCTCGTTTAGGATCAAACTCCTCAACTCGTCATTGAGTGGTACATAAATTTGACTTTTAAATCTTAATAATCCGTCATTGTCCATAGTAAATCCATCAAATTTTAGTACCATCATTGTGTTTTGTCCGATAAAATCCTTGACCTCCTTGTACCAATCATTGTCATGTTGTAATGTTAGAATATTTTTTTGTATATTCGTCTGAAGAGGCATCACCGAAAATATGTGAGGTCTCTGACTCAATGCATCAGCCACTCTGTTCATTGTTCCCTTTATGTAAGTAATATCAAAATCGTACTCGCTAAGAAATTATTACCAACATCGTTATTGCGCGTTCAAGTTGCTTTGTGTAAAGATGTGTTGTAGTCCATAGTTCAAATTTTCATCCAATAAGGTAGTGTCTCCAAACTCTCAAGGAATAAACAATGGTTAACAACTCCAAATCATGCATCGCATAGTTCTCCTCATGCCTTCTCAACTTTCTTGAGATGTAAGTGATCACTCGACCATCTTGCATAAAGACTCTGCCTAAGCCTTCCTTGGATGCATTAGTGCACACCAAGAAGTCAGCATCCATGTCAGGGACCTTCAGTATTGGTGTTGTCTTCAATAGCTCCTTGAGCCTTTGAAATGCCTACGCGCATTTCTCGGTCCAAACAAACTTCTTTTTCCTCTTCTGCAATTCCACAATCGGATTTTATATGTTAGAAAAACCCTTGACAAATTGTCGATAATATCTCACTGAACCCATGAAGCTATGCACTTTCGGTACATTCATCGATGTAGACCATTCCATAATAGTTTCGACCTTTGTTGGATCCATAACAATAACTTCGTTGGAGATGACATGCCCTAAGTAATGAATCTTCGATTGATAAAACGAGCATTTGGAGAACTTCCCATACAATTTGTAATGGTTGAAGTGTCCTCAGACACACAATTTTATTAATAGGAAAAGAAATTACATAAGAAACATTGCAAAAGTTTACATCCCAACAACTCAATACTCTTTCAATGAGCATTATATAAGCTAAATGTCCTAACAAACTCAAGATATGGATCACTTATTAAATAAACAAGTGTCCATTTACAATAAATGCTATCTTAACAAACTTAAAACAAAACTCCTAATTTAGAGCCTAAGATACGACACCTCTTTAGAGTCATATCTTTTACAACAATAATGTATCTCTAAAAGTCTACATTTATTTATTAAATATTCTATATTATTAATTTAATATTCTAAATTAATAATCAATTTATTCTAACTTTATAAACTATGATAATTGTATTTTTGGATTATCTAACAATTTGTTCTCTCATATACATTGTAGCACCAAGCACAAGTGCTCGTCCTGCTCTTCCATCATCCAAGAGTAAATCAAAATATCATCAATCAATACTAGGACAAACCTATCCAAGTATTCACGGAACACCCCATTCATCAAACTCATAAATACACCTGGGGCGTTTGTTAGCCCAAATGGTAAAACAATAAATTGGTAATGTCCAAAACTCATCTTAAAGGTGGTCTTGGGGATGTATTCCTCCTTGATCCATAACTAGTGATATCCTGATCTCAAGTCCATCTTTGAAAACACCATCGCACCCCTCATCTGATCAAACAGATCATCAATCCTTGGAAACATATACTGATTCGTGATCGTTTCCTTGTTCAATTGATGATAGTCAATGGAGACTCTCCATGACCCATCCTTCTTCTATGTGAAGATAACAGGTGTACCCCATGGTGACACACTTGGATGTATAAGTCCTAGGTCCAACAACTCCTTCAGTTGCATTTTCAACTCCTGTAACTCTGAGGTCGACATCTGATAAGGAATTCTTTCTATCGATCAGTCCATGGTTTTAGGTCTATGGTAAATTCCAATTCCCTCTCCAAAGGAATCCCAGGAAGACATCCACAAACTCTGTCACCACTGGAAGGTGTTCTAGACCTTCCTCTACTCCCTTCTTGTTTAATGCAAGGATCGCATAAAGCTTACATTCCTTGTGCATGATATTCTATAGCTACAAGGAAGAGATGAACCTTAGGGAAACTCCCTGGTTCTGACCTATAATTACGCATCTTTGTCCTGCATCATCGACCAAGCTCAACCATTTTTTCTTACAATTGAGTATCACCTCATGCGATTCCAACCAGTCCATACCGATCACGACGTCATAAGATCCTAATATTGTGACATATAGGTTGGCCCTGGTGAAAAAATATCTAAGGTTAAAGACAGATCCCGCAACCTTCCCTCCAACCTTTTGTTTGGCTCCTGAATCCATGTCTACAAATCTAAAATCATCCTGTTCGACTCCCTTTACCTTAATTCTTTGTAGTACTACACCAGAAATAAAACTTTTGGTAGAACCTGGATCATCAAAATACTAAGGTTTTTGTCAGCGACGCTACCTGACATATCGAGCATAGTCGCCTGGTGCTCTTTCTAGAGGTTATTCGCTACTACATGAATCTAATAGGCCTTGCCCAAATCTCCCATGGTAGTGGTTCCCCACATGTCCAACACCCTTTCTTTGTTCCAATACTCCTGGTACCCGAAGTAGAAGTTGACAGCCCACCGGCCTGTAACCCTAGTCTATTCTGATGAACAGGCCTAAACTGTTGGTGTTGCAGTCGACGATGTTGTTGGTATTGTGGTCGTCAATAAGGAGTTCTCTATTGAGGCATTGGTCATCAAGGTGTAGTGAAATTGGATCCTCTCTTAAAGCCACGATATCCTGGTGAATTTCTAGTTATTTTCTGATGTTGTTGTGCACCAGATGACACCTACCCTGTTGGTCTCGCTGAAGTCCTTCTATGGCCCCCACTGATAAGCTCCTCCTTTTCTATGAAGGCCTTCTAGACAACATCATGCAAGTTTTGAGGCATAAGAATCCTACCCTTTGCATGAATGATGAAATGAAGGCCAAACACTAACCTGTTGACCTTAATTTTCTCAGTATTTTGGTGCGGATCATACCAAAGTAGCTCCATGAAATGGGCCTCGTACTTGAGCACCATATGACTGCCCTGTCTCAAAGCATTGAAATAGTTGAGATGACACTCAATGAATTACTCTGACAGGTACCTATCCCCGAACCATTTCTCAAGCAGTTCCCATGACACATCTTTGACGGCCATGCTCAATTGTGGCAGGAGTGTCTTCCACCATAGAAGAGTCATCCCCTTTAGTTGAAAGACTGCCATGCAGACCTTCATGTTGGAGTTTTAGTTGCGAAGGGAAAAGCACATCACCATATTCTCCAGCCATGCCTCAACGGCTACACCGTCCAGGGAACCAAAGAACTCAAGAAATTTGACCTTATCGATTTCATGGTGAATGCTACCAGTACCGACCAGAGCACGCAGTGAACCCTCAGGGGGTGTCGATGCCCTGGCCTCATTTCTATCCAAGTGGTTGATCAATTCCTCAGACATCCTCTGAAAGGACCTCACCATCCCAACGACATCACCCACAACTATTTGTTCTTTCCTGAAAACCTATTTGTCTCCCTGGGGGTTATACCCCTCAGGCATGGATGCTACCGAGGGCATCACACCTCCTCCCATAGCACCCCATCATCTGCCTCCGCAGTGTCCCCTAACCATGATTACGTCGACAAATACAAGTCAACTTAATTAGCAACATCATAATAAAATATCAAATCAACGGAAGCCATAATGATCCCAAGTCATGGGTCAAACTGCTTTGATACCATATGTCACAACCCCTTAGGTGTTACATATTCATTCGACGCAAAGTTAGTGCAAGATTTTTTTTTTTCTTTTCGAGTAGGAAAGTATCAACGACAACAATTAATCAACATGAATTTATGACAAACACCACGTATGAAATTCAAAAAACAGACAACAATGAACAATACACCCACATCAGGAAGCACAAGACTCTCTCCATGTTATCATTTGTGTTATCAATCAAGCGTGGAATGATCCCCTCATTAGGAATCATGCATTCACAAGGTGATAAGAGTGATAGTAACCATGGCACAATAAAACATATCTAGACCTTTAACCCAAGAAAAATCCTAGATGCTAGGAGACAAAATTATCTGTCAATAAATACAAAAATACTATACCAAAGCACCCAATCACAAATCAACAAGACACAAGGTGAAATCATTCAAATTTAAATTGTGCAACTAACTGAAGGATTTCTTGTTTTCCTACAAGGCAATCATATGTGGTGTAACAACCATGACCAACCACCATTTATAGTTCAACTAAGGCACAAGGCACATGGTAACCAATTGACTGTTTAACTATAAACAATTTAACATTTTTTTTTATTAAACCCTCAACCAATAATCTTGCGCAATCCATTAAACTGTTACACAAATAAACTATAAACCATTAGTTGTTAAAACATTCTGACTAAGTGCAAATCAAGGAACTATTATCATTACAATTAATCAATTAATCTAATACCATTGCAATTAAGCAACTAATCCATTATCATTGCATCTATTACCATTTAAGAAATTAATCTATTGTGGAAAAGTTAAAAACTGATATATAAGACTAATAATAAACAATTATTATATAAAAACAATTGATTTATTGTTGCGAAAGTCAAGGGATGATCTATAAAAGAATTGGTATATAAAAACAATTACTTATTGATGCAAAAGTTAAAAGACTGATAATAACAACTTGAATGGGTTGATGGTTGTGTAATCATCATTGTCAGCATTGTGCCAGATTACGCAATGAATAATCCATTACAGCTGAATCCAAATTGAAACTGCCACAAGCAAGGTGAAATTCGCCAACATAAATACCACCGGCATCGTGGTTGTAAAGAAACTATTAAATGCGATAATTTAGAGTGTTCCTTCCAGTCCTCAGGAAAATTGTGCGCTGTCAACAACTAGATGATAAAAATTGTATTTCCGACACTCAGTGTTGTCAAAGGGTTGGAAAAATTGAAGGGATAGTTACAGGAAGGAAACATTCTCATTGTTTTATTCTTGAAGTAATGGTTGGACGTTCTAGGTGCGATTGTCGTATCCTTTTCAAGAAGTTTGTGTATTTATGTTTATTTAGAAATTTGAATACATACGAATATTTACTATAGTCGTTTCATACTAAATATAAAAATATAAAAAGAATAACCATGATTGTCAACACAAAATATATAAGGATAACAATGAATTGTCATGCAGATTATATAACTAATATCTACGAATCTCATACAAAAAATTTGTGCATAAAATATAAACAATACAACTACGAATAGTCAAAACAGAAAGCATAAGGACATCAACAATTATCATACAAAATATACAGCGCATAGCATCGATTTGTTAGACAACCCCTTTTATACATTTCTGAGAAATCAATCATAAGGAGCAACTAGCAAGGGTTCAAGCTGCTGCGCTATCCATTAAAATCATGATAAAATCGCAGTGGTAAGTAGGAATATCATGGTAAAATAGTAGTGGTAAAAATAATTCTAAAATTGCAGTGGTAAGTAAGGATATCATGGTAAAATCCTAGGGGTAAAAATCATGCTAAAATCATAGTGTTAAGTAAGGATATCATGCTAAAATTGTAGTGGTAAAAATCATGCTAAAATTGCAGTGGTACGTAAGGATATCATGGTAAAATTGCAGTGGTAAAAATCATGGTAAAATCATAGTGGTAAGTAAGGATATCATGGTAAAATTTCAATTGTAAAAATGATAACTAAATAAAAATAAAATACATAACTAAATCATTGTGTACATAACAATAAAATCCATTACTAAAGAACAATAAAAACCCATAACTAGATCATTGTGTAAATAACAATAGAGATCCTATCCAACCTCGTTCCAAGAAAGGAACAAACACTAAGTAAAATGTTTCATTGAAGGGGGAAAGGATGTGACATCCCCAAAAATAAATTATTTTTAAGTTTGAAATTTTTTAGGAAATTATTTCCATTTTTGGTAAATTCAAAATTGGAAAATTTTTGCCATTTATGGCAATTCCAAATTTCGAATTTAATTAATTGTAATTAATGATTATGATTGTTGGGCAGAGATCTGATTTGACCCAACTAACTACTTGACTATGACACTTGTATGAAAAAAAATATTTTATAATTATTGCTGGAGAACAAATGGAACAACCATGTTGAAATAAGTTGACCATGACTCCATGAGTGGGGAACATGTTGGAACTACGTCAGGGCTGATTGTTACAAGTGGAAAATCAAGAATTTGGCCATTAGCAGCCCTTGAAAATAATGGATTTGGAAATATTCTAAAATTCCCAAGGGGAAAAAGACCTAGGCACTTTTTCTGTTGGATATATAGCATATGAGAGGAGGCAGGACGTTGCCTAGTATGCTGGAAGGGAACTCTATCTCTTGTTGTTACGAACACTACTTGTTGAGTGTGAGGCAAAGGGAAGACTATTGAAACTGAAAAGATTTGTTGAGGATGAGTTCTGAGTTATCCCTCTTGGATTCATGGTTAGGCTAGGGGGTGAACAGGTCAAATGATTTGGCTGCCCTGTTCTAAGGTTGGGAGGAACGTGGTTGTTCCATTTGTTGTTCGGAAAATTGTTCAAATATGTTCATTTCTCCTTCTCTGTTTAAATGTCATTTTAAATTATTGACTAATAAGATTGCATCTATTAAGTATGAATGAAGTATTTTGTTTACTAAATTTTGTAGGAATGCAGTGAAAGTAGGATAGACTCGCATAGAATTTATGTAGTGGTGGAGTAAAAATCACGTTAAGTAAATTGACTAGAAATAAAAATTTGAATGGGGAGATATACCAAGAAATGTAACTGTGTTAATGAATTTCTACTTCTTTAATTATGTTAGAAATTATTATCAGCTCGATGCATCTTATACATCTTACTATTCTGTTCACATTTGAATAACCATGTAGTATCCACTATTATGGAACAAATCTGAGATTTTTTAATAGTACATACTACTTTACATATTTACATTTTTGTGTGTTGTCTTGTGATTTTTGGACGATTATCCTACCACATTTAAAAATACTATTGTAAATAGCTATATATGTATAATAGAAGCCAATTGTTTATACAAACACCTATATCAATATATATAGAGAGAGATAACCCCGTGACTTTCTAAACTCACTTCTAAAGTCTAGATTATGTTTGTCAATAGATACTAAGGATGTAATGGAAGGCGATTAAGCCTATCTGGTTATATTTCCAAGTTCTGGAAATATTGAATCAAATGAACCTTTTAGCACAAACAAAATTTTGGAACGAAATACTAGAAGAGTGGAAGCTTGTTTTACTTAGATATGAAACAGAGATTCTAGATTCATATTTCGATAAATTCATAATTTTGTTAGTAAATGAAGAATCATGATAGTCTCTATATAAACCAAACATCAATGGAATAAAATCAAATGATAGATCTATTGGCCACAATGAATTCTTTTGAAAAACACTATAAAGTAGGAGTATCTAAAAGTAGGAAATATGTTCTCTGGAAGTATAAGGTTGATATGTTCTTCGTTTTTCATAAACAATCTAATCGGATTAAATAACCAGCATATCGTCAAAGTCTAAAATTTAATCGTTCTGCATTTCCTTTATTTTCATTATACTATATATAAGAGAAGAGTCTTGTGTCTTAAACATTAAAATACAACCCATTTTGAGAACCCAGAATTAGGGTTATGTCTGAGCTACGCAATCACTATGTTATAATCCTCCATAGTGAATACTGTTACAACAGTTGATACTTTTTCTAGAAAGGAACTGAGCTTTGAACTATACACATTACAGTATTCATACCGAGAAGATTCATTATTAGAACCTAGGATGATAAGTCTTGAGGAGTTTAAAAGGAACTCGAGTACCTTTTCCACGAAAGGATGCCCGAAATCCGAGGGTTCAGATGCTTCAACAGTTCAAGGAAAAGAAGTAAATTTCATTAGTATTTTGTCAATGAATAATATATTTTCTTATACAAGGTATACAAAATTGAATCACCAAGTTAAATTTATTATAACAAAACAATTACAGAAAAATCAGGATTGTACTTAACTTGGGCCTTAGCACAGGCTGTCTTTCGCTGCATAACTGACAAGGTCACCCTAAAACTTGATGGGAGGAGGGGGAAATGTCGATTTGATGGGTAACCTTGCAAATATCAGAGGCCCCATAATTAGTTCACATCATACATAGTTCTTAAAACTTAAATACCTGAAAGAAAAGCAAAGAAAAACTTCTAGGGATTAAAATAATCAAGAAATACAAGACAAAGTGAATTATATACTCTAGACCAAATACAAGAATCCAGTTAGGATGATAGCCAGACATTTTTACCGAAAGATATAATTGACGTAAGCTGTAGTAATGAACTAATATTCCACTGAATGCATTCTATCTAGTTCAACCATAAGTCGAATATCGGTGCCAAAGAGATTCTACTTCTCAGAGAGTTGACAGAGCCAATACTCATGTCGAATATAAATTTCCGAAGAATAATTTACACACACAGAAGTTGATATGATTTAATGAAGTATGTAACCCTAATATTAAGTCATGAATTATAATAATTGCATACGGTATCATTGATACACAAGTCTTCCACCGAGATATGGTTATTTGGAGGCTTACCCGACTGGGAATGCAGAAACCTTTAAAGGAAAAACTACCATCATAACTGCCATCTAATATTAAGAAGGAAATCTACATACTGGTAGACACCCAGACGAGTGACTCAAAACTAAAAAAAAACATTATCAATCACTGAGCATAAACCAGGAAAGCCTTATATGCACTAATGTTGAGAACAATTGTGTAAATAAAAATGTGAAATTAGAAATCCATAGATAGATTACCAAGAAAAAGAAAACTACGGGAAGGTTTTAATATCAATGGAGGAGTATCGTTACCCAGTTAATGAGGAATAAATGTTCGCATACTTTCCCTGACTCTCCTCGATGTTTACACCAGAGTGTTTTCGCCACAGTCACCATTGAATCCTTCACAGAGAGTAAGCGAGTCGAAATGGAGATGAACCTAACCAAATATTCTGGAAAAGGGCTGAGCGGGAAACATTTAATGCTACTATGTTAAGCCATGTGACATTCGGGATGTGGCATTCTTGATACAGGACATGAAGGAAGGTGACAGGATCGGACGGGACTCTTCACAGACCTCCTTTAAGGAACTAGATGAAAATTTCAATGCGACTTGACCATACCACCACCTGTCCTCACGGTGAGTTAGTGCGAAGGACGAAAGAGTTTCAGGACATTGTCCTATAACTAATGGAGTAAGCCCAGCCTAGTTAGTATGCAACGATCTAATTCGTAATGGGATGACCCTAAGCTCCGAAAAGAAATGCCTACCTATTATTTTAACGTGACAGTGGGCCAATAACTAAGCACATACAGATTTTTCCTTTTAGAACATTTTTTTTTACTAAGTCCCCGATATCACAACCATACCACAACTAGGACTATTGTCCCTTTGCCAAAAAAACCTTAGTTTGGTTAGGCCGAAATGTGTTATTCCTCATATCTTAGTACCATCTAGATAAGAAATTGAAAGATGCTCGGATGTTGGAGTTACCCTATTGTACTGGTGTTACACATCGAAATTACTCACTTCGATAGTGTCGCAAGTGTCATCATTATGAGTGTCGCATTTTTCTCACAAGTGTCGCAAGTGTCAAGAAAAACATACTGCCATAATGCCTATGTCGTACCTATAACGACATCATAAAGACACTTAAAACACCTCAAACATTTGATTTGGAAGAAGAGGAATGGTTAACTAGGTTTATGAACCTCTTGCCATTTGAAAGAACCACTAAAATTGAGTTTTTAGAGGAGAGCGCTCCCTTATACCTCTCTCAGGAGTGTTGGCGCCCCCCTATAAACTATCAAGGAGAATTATAACACTTCATATGCCCTTTTTTAGGAGTTATCCTACTCTCAGGAGTGCTGGCACCCCCCTATACATTGCTATGGAGTGTTATAATGCTCTAATTTCCCTTTTGAGGGAGCGCTACCTATTCTGGGAAACAATTGGTTTGTTGAGAAGAATGGGAGAAATATCTCTTCAATATTTGAAGGTAGTTGGATTTGAATCATTGGTAAAGCTATTATCTTAGGGAATATCCCTAACTGAAGGAGGAAAATCCTCAACTTACCCTAAAGATATCTCAAGTAGTTGGGCCTCTCCAAGCCTATATAAGCGAGCTTTCTTATGGTGAAACAGGGGAATGATGAGAAGCATGAAACCTATGATATCATAGGAAACACATAGTGAAGTGGAGGAGAATTATTAGTGAATTTATTGTCATTCTGATCATGGGTCTTTTGAGCAAGGGTTAGATAAGGAGGACTTGATGAAGCTGTTGCACTCACATATATGACTGTAAGTTTCCTTTGTTGTTATTCTCATTAATATGATATGATTGGCTTGTTTATTTATAGTTTGTGCTTAATCTTACATGAACTTGTCTCTAATAGATAGGTCTATTTCGAGCTAATATCAGTAGAGTAGGAAGTGGTTGTATCTTTGTTTGTCTACAGGGCTTATTGAGGAGCAAAAGATTGGAGCTCAACTCGGACTGTGCAGGGACAAACACCAGTAAAACGTACTTCTTTCCTCCTTCCTCATCACACATTATTTTATCTATACCTAAAAGGAATTTAGTGTCCATGATAATCATATTCTATCTTAAGAGTTAATATTCTAGCTCTCAAGAGGAGATCTACCTGTCCGCAGGGAGATTTTCCTTCAACAGAAATTGGTGACTCCACTGGGGAGCAAATCGAAACTTTTTAGTTTTTCTTTTCCTCATAGAATTTGTCTTTCTCTTTGTTATTATTAGACCTTGTTCACCCCATATGTTTGATTTCATATGCTCATTGAAACCTTACCCCATCACATTCAGCTTGATTGCCAAAATTTGACTAAAATTTTGGGTTTTTGGACAATTTTCTGAGTTTTTTTAAGCTTGGCGCCCTGTGCCTATGTTAGCCCAGTGCCAACACTCCCTAGAAGTCTTATACAGAGATTTATAATGCCCTAGTGTCCCTTACACCAGAGCGCCAACCTCTCCTTTGCAAAAATACCTTCCAAAATTGCATTTTCAGAGGTCCAGACTCTGTTTTTTCACTTGCTGAGATTCTTTGTGATTCAATGCTTCTTCCTTTTGAACTTTGACATCCTTCCTTCTGAGGAATAAGTCCCTTGCTATTCAGATTTTGTGGCCTTTTTCCTTATTTTTGAGTTTTTCTGATGTTGAGAGCTTGAAATCAATCTATTGCTTTCTTCTCTCATATCCGATTGAGCGAGAACTCTAGTGAAGGGCATCAACAATCTGTGAATCGTCTCACTTGGTTTTTTGAGGTCATCGTTCTTAAACATCTATTTTTTGTGTGAATTGTTTGATTTTTCTTTGTTATCTTTTGTTTTATATTTTCTTCTTGTTTCAATCATAGCAAGAGGGTGTGTTTTGTTTGTGCAAAAATTTGCTTATACTTGTCTGAATCTCCTTGATCTGAAAGGGTAGTTGGTAGAAGAAGTATTTGCATTGGATTAATCATCATTTTCATACAAACGAAAAAAGATACATTTTAATGATTGGTTTGCATATTAGAAGGTGTTTTTGAAAAAAAATTACCATTGCATTGGATTCGATTGAGAACCAATTGATTGAGGACGTTTCATATTAGTGTTTGAAAGTGAAAACAGCTCTTTCTCTTTCCCTTAAATAGGCGTTCATTGAAAAGAAACGATTTCTTATCATATTTCATGCATCTTTTTGGGAATTGAGTCCTCATCTCATCAGTTTCACTTTTGTGCACCCTTTGATTAAAGAACAGTTGCAAAACAAACATTAATTAAAAATTATCTAGAACATTTTTTGTTTTTAGGATCTTCCACCAACAATAGACTAGGGTTAGCACTTTGGATTAGGTTGTGAGTACAACTCTCCAAAGTTTTCAAAACAAACATTAGCATCCTGAGCTAGGGAGAGTCAAATCCAATTGTCGTATTGGTTTTCTGGGATCCCCCTCTCACACAGGAGTTATGCATGAGGTCGTATTCATTCAAATTACGGAGATTATCCCTCCATGGTTCAACTGTTTGTAGTGGTCAGATCATATATTGGGGGTCACTTGGAGGTATACCCATGATTATGTGTGGGAGCCTCTTAGGTTTATTTCAGACTTGTTATCCTGCCCATACGTTTCGGATCAGACTATTGACTATACCCGCCCAGGGACTCACTGCGAATTGGTGTCTTTAGTTGCCATAATCTTTAGGTACTTACACAAGGTGATAGTGAAGGGAAGTCTCACTGTACCTGGAACAGACATTGGTCAAACTCACTCGGGCTCCTTGGAGGGTAAATCCACAATTACGGCGTGGAAGCTTGCACCAAGATGAAAATATGTTAAGCAGGTCACCATTGTAACTGTTCCACCATATACTAGCCCCTTCTCGACTTGATCACGCGACGTTGGATTTCATCACCAACTAGTATGGTCATCGAGAGAAGTTTTGTTTGCTTGGTTGATTCCTATATTTTATTAGTGTATGTTGTTTCATTTTGTTAGTTGGCCCTAGATTTTCAGTGTGTTCTGTTATTCTCCACAATTGAGCCCGTAGACGACAAAGGTCTTCCCTGATCACATAGGATGCAAGGGCTGCCTCTAGAAGGCTATCAACCCTTACCTCCTAACCCTCCAGAAGAAAACTACCATAGAGAGGTAGAAAATCGATCTGATGTTGGAAGTGCTATTGCTCCTCCATTAGATAAATTAGAATGTGATTTGGTCACGGTTGAAAATCCCACTACATTTGTGTCAGTAACTCCTCTCGAAACACTTTTTCTTCATTTAGACTCTCTTGGGATCATCATAGACAAAGAGATCCCATGATTACCAGAGAGGATCTTTACTGAAACATATATGGGATCCACGGAACCAATCTTTGGTGATGAGTATAGGACTCCTGTTCATCCTAGCACCGCAGTAGATACCAATCCCACACCTTCTCATTCTATATGAAGGAATTCATCGGGACACGATCTCTATGAACATTTCGAATCCTTTCGACAACCATTTCATCCTCATGACCCTCCTAGTGAAATAGGACCGTCCGGTCAAACCATAAATCACCCAGTCAATCAGGTTATTAACCCTATTGTTACACCAGCACAAGTGCATCCTAATGTTGGACTCATCACCTCTACTCCTCCCCAAAGCACTTCAATCTCTACCCCCATTTCTACAAGCTTTTACTCTACAGCTCCACATGTTGCACACAATCTTGTTGAGACATCTTCTCACCTAAGAATGCAGACCCCTGCTGGCCAAACACAACCAGCTGAAGGGAAACCACCATCCAACGAACCTTTTCCTTGTGGAGGACTACCTTTCCATGGAAGGCCTACCTTTCCCATGGGACAACCCCCTTTTCATGCTCCTCCTGGAGGGCAAGCTCTATTTTCCTGTCATATCCCGGTCATAAATCCACCGCTGGCATGGGGGCAACCCTCATTTTCTGGAAACCCTTCACAATCTTGGGGAGTATCTTCAGGAGGCACTTTTACTCAACCCCGCGTTGGGGGGCTCTCATATAATAACCCACTAGGAGGAGTATCCAATCTTGTTCCTTCCAGAACATATTATGCACAATCTTATCCGGGCGGCATCCCAAACACCACCTCGAGTTCTCTAGGACCACAGTCTTATCCTCCTCATGGGTCTAATGTGTATTCACCTCCGAGATCTACTCCTTACCATTCTCAAGGGAAAAATGTTTATCCTCCTCATGGGCAAGCAAATCATTCGGCCTATAATGCTCAGAACCCACCGGGTTATGCCAATGTTTCTCATCCATCATCGAATCTTGTTTATCCTGGAATAACCATATGTAGGAGGACCTACTTGTTACAACTATCCACCTAACCCAGTTTATGGTCCTACTGGTGTTCCTATGTCACACCAGTATCATTCAAAAATTAACCAACAACTACCTTTCCTTGTGATTTTGTATCTCCCAGACTTGTCTCGGTTAACTAATGATCCTACTTTTCATTCAACGGTTTGGCCAGTCATTCCAGCCAAACTTCCTTCTGATATTCCAAAATTTGACGAAAACCCTGGTGAATATCCAAACAACCATGTGATGACTTTCCATTTGTGGTGTTCATCAAACTCCCTCATGGATGATTCTGTACATTTGTGTCTTTTCTAGCAAACACTTACTGATTCGACAGCAAAGTGGTATATTGAACTACCACGTGCTTCTTTTCATGATTTGAATTCCCTTGCCATGTCTTTCCTCACGCACTTTCAACTGCCTATCCACTATGAGATGGGTACTGAACTCTTGACCTACCTTCGTCAAACTAACTCCATGCATATCTCTGACCACATTCATGAGTGCAGGCAACAAGGAAGGATGATCAAGGTAGTCATTCCTGACACATTATTGGAGGAATGGTTAACTAAATCACTATAGCCCACGATCGCTCACGATGTCGCTATGGGTGGTACGGTCACAGAGGAACAAGCCATCGCTCGGGATCAGTATTTAGATTTGGTGCATTCCCAATCTGGTACTTTGTATGATTTGCTTCTGAATGTTGCTCGAGCTAATACCGATCCATCCAAACCATCTTCCTCATCTCATGCGGATGGTGTTATCGGTTCCGTCAAAACTCAATCTATTTCCCAATCGCTCACACTCTCCGCTACCTCCCATCAAACTTAGATCTTTGAGTTGAATGCAGTTCAATCTACCCCTTCACAACAATCTAGAGGTAAGAAGAAGCCAAGAATAAATCAAAAAATAACAATGAACAAACGAAAAATCAAGCTCAACCACCTGCTACCAAAAAGAAAACACAACGGAAGCTGAAATTCCCATGTATAATTTGTGGTGATGATCACTACACTCAAGACTGTCCACTTCGCAAGGAAGTGGCCAAAATTTTCCAAGGAAAGTCACAACCCATTGTGCTTACTCAGCCTTTTCCACAGCAACAATCCATGGTTGCTTAAACCCCCTCTCATGGGGGCAGTTCTAGCGATCGTCATGATGAGGCCTCATCGAGTGCACATATTTATATGTTTAATGGGATCAATTTGACCACTCGCTCTAAGACATACGACACACTAGGTAACCCTGACAAAGGAAAAGACACTAACGGTACCAGTACTTTACCGGATCCATCATCATCCTCCGTTAGTTTTCCATTAGTTAATCCTCCATCTGAACCACTTCAAATTGAGAAACCCACGTTTGACTCTATCTTATGCCCTCCTAAGAGAACTATCCGCAAAGCTACCTTTAATCCTAGTTCACATGTCATCCAAAACTACAATATTGTTGAAGATTTGGCTCAAGCACCATGTGCTATGTCTGCATTACAAGTTCTACAGCACTGCCCCAGTCAACGTAGAATGCTCTTGGCTACTCTTGGTGTTGTTGATCCTAAGTCATCCAACCATATCATGTTTAACTTGGAAAATTATGCGTCTCGACTCTCCCACCAACTTTCTTTCCAAGTTGATGTTGTTGTTCATAATCAACAAATCCACCAAACTATTTTGGATGAGGGAGCCTCGACTTGTGTCATGTCTTTGGCATGTTGGAAAGGTTTAACATCACCAGCACTCAACAAATCTCCAACGATGTTACGCACCTTCGACGGGCGAGGTTTTCATCCCCATGGGCTTTTACAGTCCCTGCCCATCCAATTAGGTGGCAAAATTGTTACTGTTGATGTCAAGGTGGTCGATTCTCCCCTCGATTAAAACTTGTTACTTGGAAGAAGTTGGTTTTATGCTATGACTGCCATTGCCTCGTCATTTTTTTGATGTGTCCAATTTCTTCATCAGGGCAAAATTGTCACAGTTGATTAGTTGGATTTTTGCACACCCGATGCTCGTGATCCCGCTGCCAACAATATTCCTTTCTTGGGAGACCACAAGATCACATATGAAAGCATTGGTTTTGGCTTACTAAAAGATTCTAGCCTCATGGGTACCTTCCCTACACCACTTCCACCGACTACACATCATATTGCCACCGTCGATATGATTTCGACCGTGGCTTATCAATCTTTAGAATCATCTAACCCTTGGATTGTACCTTGTCCATTGGAATTCGATGCACTAGGTGACACCATGCCACTTAGTCCAGCCAAAACATCATACGTTTCTATCCCATCTGCTTCTCCCTCATTGGATGACCAATGTTAAGCCCTAATATTGGCTCATTACCCCTTAATTGGGGCATATTAGATTAGTAATGCTATTTTATTTATGTCGGATTTAGGACATTAGTTGTAATTTAGATTAGTAATGTTATTTTAATTATGTTGGCTTTAAGCCATTATTTGTAATTATACCTCCTAGTCT
>CBVK0100464053.1:0-12083 GCA_900067695.1 Picea abies | reverse complement strand
GTTGAATAAGTAAAAGAATATACTTTGTGGTTTAAAGGATTAATAATTGGAATAATTGCTCATTATTAATTCACCCCCCCCAGTAATCCAACAATCGGTATCAGAGTAGGTTCCTTCAGGAAACAATTTAATCACTGGAAGAAGATCATGGATTATTATCATAATGGAGTACCACTGTTTAATGGTCATAATGGTTTAAAGTATGATATATGGAGTGGAAGGACGAAAGTATTCTTAAAGGCATAAGAGTATGATATTTGGCAATCAGTTGTTACATGATATGATAGTTCAAAAAGGGAAAATACTACAACAAAGAAGGAATTGAAACAAAATAACAAAATTGCAATGGATGTCATTTTGGAAGGACTATATGATTTAGTAAAGGACAAAGTGAGTAAATGTTCATTAGCTAAAGAAATTTGGGATAATTTACACAATATCTATTCTTCACCCATCATAGAGTCGGAGAATGTCAAAGAAGATGCAGGTACAGATCAAGAAGAACGATGTTCATCATGTGAAATGGATTTAGAGGATGAAGAGTACATAATCAACATAAGTATGTTGTTTTGCTTTAATTGTGAAAAACATGGACATATTGAAATGGAATGCCATGAAGGAAATGAGAAAGAAAAACTAATTGAAATAGAAGACAATTTTGAAGCAAAACTGATCAGTGCTTTAGATGAATTAAGAAAATAAAGAGAAGAAAACAAGTCACTCAAGAAATAATTGATTAAACAAAAGGAAAGTGTTCAATTTTTTGAAAAATCCTAATAGGTTATCGAGAACTTAAGACCTTAGCTAGAAGAAGCCAGAAAGATCGAAGAAAATCGTGGAGATCAAAAGCAGTATTTGGAAGCAAATATAGAAACAAATAAGGAAGAAGCAGAAATGAGAGAGAAGATATTGACATATCATCTTAAGGAAAGAACTAATGATCTAAAACATCTTGAGGCAGAGTTTGGTCAATAAGAGAAAGGAATTGAAGAATAAATAATCACATTAAAAATCCATCTTGAAGAAGTGAAGAGAACAAAAGAAGTCATGAAGTCTTAGATAATAAAGAAAGAATAATAGGTTGAGAAGCTTGAAGAAGAAGTTGTCACATTGAGAAGTAAAATTGTCAAGCTCAGGAAGAAAGTTGAAGAGATAGAAACATCCACGTCAGTTGTATAGAATGAAGAGAAGCAGTCTAGATTGCTAGAAAAGAAAAATGAAGAAAATAACAAGAGTTATGCAGAAGTACTCAAAGAAAGGAATCATGGTCAACCATAATCTAAGAAAACAAATAAAGATACATCTTCAAGAAGATCATCCATGTTCAAGCCAAAATGAAGCTTCAATCATGATCATCATTAGTCAAGGCAATAATTCAGAAGGACTACACCACAAAGAAGATCATTCACTCCCAGGTATGTAAAAAACATTTATGGTCATTGTTTTTATTGTACTAACTTTGGACATAAGGTTGCAGATTGCAAGGATTATAAAAGAAATGTTCAAGAAATAAATTCTTATGTGGCCCCACGTAACATTGAATGTTACAAATGTCATAACTATGGACACATCGCTCGTGATTGTAGAAGCGTGATCGATACTTCCATGAAAGAGAACACTGATATATTATATAATAAAGTATGGATAATAAAATAGGAAGAACAGGTGAACAAAGACCAGGTACTAGTTATTACAAGATTGGGAATAACTCAAGATGAAGACAAATATACAAAGAAAAAGGAATATGTCAGATACAGAAAGGTTTGGAAAAGAAATGAAATAAAATAAGGAAAGGTAAATAAGGAACATGTTCAAGAGATTGTACTTTTAGGTATTGTAGTGAAAGATGAATCCCAAGATAGAAATAAAGAAGTTAGAGTTCAGAGAAATGATGAATCTCCGATGAAGATGATAATGACTCTGCATCAAAGCATAAACTATTCTGAGCCATCCGACGTAGAGACTCCCAGGTAATATGAATATTAGACATGGGGATTTTATGTGGTAGCCGAGCCATACTAGAGAACCATCATTCGAGTAGCTTGTAGAGTTTTAGTAGAAAGATTCAAAGAAGTCAGTTAGCAAAAGTACAATATGATAGATTGATCAGTTGTAGTAGTGAAGACTTCATGATAGTATAGTGATAGATGGGTCAACATTATGGACAGTTGTATCAAAGAGTCTTGGACAGTATGGACAGAGATGGATCTGTAAGAACACTTAGCAGGTTTGGACAAATATATGAAAGTGGACAAGAGCATGGATTCATAGATTGGTTCAGAGAGTGGTTTAGAGACACAAGAACATTGTCATAATGGATGATAATTACACATGAATATTTGAATTCTTATTCTTTAATGTTTTTCATATATGTTAGTTGATTACACAAGGAAGCACCAATGGACAATAACTCCTAAAGGAAGCAGGTCCCGGAAGACTTATATTTTTCTACACAACATCTTGTAGAGAAGTCAAGAGAGATAAACATAACCAAAAATATAGGTAGAAATATCATTCAGAGAAGTTTTCAGACAGAGAGGTAAGAATAGAGGTATGATTCTAGGGGAAGAAATTAATCATTTGTAGGATAGAGAGTTAGATACTTGGAGAGAGAGAACAAAGACCTATTTGCAGGGGGATAAATTGTCACAAGGGAAGAATGAGTGATATGAGTTCAATTTTGAATCAGAGTAATACCATTTTTCAAAGGGGGAGATATTATTCATATGAAGGGAGAGATAGTAATCATATGCTTAGAAACATAGAGAAATACCAAAGGAATTTAGACAGGGGGAGAAACCCCATGGAGAGTTCTGTCAGGGGGAGCAACCCCAAAGGGAGATACCCCTTGACATTGATGTCAAAGGGGGAGAGATAGAAAAATTGATGAGGAGTATGAATATGAATGTTATCAGGACTAAGTATTTCCATCAATGCCAAAGGGGGAGATTGTCAGACAATTGTCTTAGGTTGATGGAAAATTGGTTTGGATTGTTGGTTGTCATTGATGTCAACCCTTGGAGAGGGATATTGTAGATTGATGTCAACCCTTAGAGATTGATATCAACCCTTGGAATAAGTCTAGTAGTGAATTATCTCTAGAGGTACGGGTAAGGAACCCAAGTTTGGTTGAGGAATAATCTAATGAATATCAATGTATATGAAGGTAAGAATATTCTATATGGATAGTACATGTCATGCCATTTCCTGTGATATGTGGAATGTCACATAACTCCTCACGATTAGAGATTTATGGCCTTGTGAAGTTGAATAACCATCATGAGTTATCTAGAAACTCTAGAAGGTCAAAGAAGTCAAATTATTCTAGAAACTCCTAGAAGAAGTTGACTAGTGAAAGTGGGTTAAACTAGGAGTTGATCATGGGTATAGTTGTTTCATTAAGAAAATAATTAAAAATAAATTAGTTGCAACAAGAATACTATAAGTCAAAGAGGATGCAAAATAAATTATTTAAATAATAAAGTTAAAGGAGAACTTACTAATTATGGTAAGTGGTTAAGTTAAGTGGACAAGTGGTTATAAGTAGATTAACCCTAAAATAAGGAAAGTAGGTTAAGATGGTTAAAAGGTAACCCCTTGAGGATGCTACATGAAAGTATAAATAAGAGACACGACTCTCTCATTTAATCACACTTGAATATCATTGAATATCTATTTTTGTGAAAGGTTATTTGGGAAGGTATTATTGATAGAGAAAAGTGCAGTAGAAAAAGTGTGGCATGAAAAATGCGACAGAAAAATCGCAGTAAAAAAAGTGCAGCAGAAAAATCGTGGTAGGAAAAGTGCAGCAGAAAAAGTGCGACAGAAAAAGTGCGGCAGGAAAATCACGAGAGGAAAAGTGTGGCAGGAAAATTATGGCAGGAAAAGTGTGGTAGAAAAACCGCATCAGAAAGATCGTGGCAGAAAAACTGCGGCAACAGATTTGTGGCAACATAATCGTGACATTAAAATCTCGACAACATAATGCTAAAAGAAGAAAATGGTATGGTTTTCAGATGTGTAGTGTTGAATTTATGAATATGGTTGAGGGTTTTCCTTATAAATCTATTGAATTCCCTCTTTGAAGTTTAGGGATTTTTGTAGAGTTGATCTAAGGTAGATCTACTAAACTTTAGTATTGGTTCATGCTTGAGGGATTTTGGTTGAGGTATGTTGTTGAAGTTATTGGTACAGATAGAGGTTATATAACAGTGAGGTTCTAGCACATGGTTTGAGGTATAGACTTGTAGTATAGTGTTTGAGGTATATCTGATCAGATCATATTGGTTGATGAGTATACAATGACGGATTTGACGAAATAGGTTGTGACAGTGGCATATTTAGTTTCTACATTTGGCATTTATATTTCAAGGTGGTTGGATGGGGCAACGATAGGTGGTTGTAGTCACCTTCCGCTTGTAGCTGAAGAACATAGGGGGTTCTAGCCTCCTTCTGGTTGTATCCAGAGAATTGGGGAGTTGTAGCTTCCTTCAGGTTGTAGCCTAACAAACTAGGGGGTCGGAGCCTCCTTCCAGTTGTAGTTGGAGAATTGGAAGTTGGTTCTTCCTTGAATGTAATTTTTGACATATAAGAAAATCGTTCTATGGTTTTCTCCTGCATTGGGTTTCCATGTAAATATTGGTGTAATGTGCATTGTGTGGATGTGCTTGTTATTGTTTATTATGCATTGATGAATGTTAATTTTTATGATATAGTAATATATTTATGATGAACAAATGAACATGGTTGAATAAGTAAAAGAATATACTTTGTGGACAAATGAACATGGTTGAATAAGTAAAAGAATATACTTTGTGGTTTAAAGTATTAATAATTGGAATAATTTCTCATTACTAATTCACCCCCCCACCTCTCTATAATCCAACACCTCCTATAGTGACTCAAGCCTCTACATAAGAGTCTATTTTTTCGCTCAGATTTGGTTTATCTCTTGGTTAAACTACCTATTCTCCACTATTGTTGCCATGTTCTCTGTAGGTGGCAGATTATTCATTATGTCTTTGATCTTCTATGCCTTCTCGTGCACAATTTGTAGCCTTTGATCTTGTTCCTGTAGCTCTACATTTTTCAGTAACTAAGTCCATATTTGTGTGGTTTATTAATACAATTTTTCACATTCTTCATCCAAACCCCTTATTCTCTCTACAATTGTCATTGTTTTATTCTACTTTTACTCTCTTTGTTATGGCAGTGTTCTTGGCATTTTGTGTGCTTCTAAGTCAACAATATTCGCACAAAATACCTGAATAGTTTCATTGATATTTGTTACTTGTTCTTCCAATGTGGCCTATTCTTCTATGTATACTTCCAATATATTTCTATATACTTCATGCACTGCATGATGCAATCATTCTTGTATCTGTGTCACCTCATCCCATTCTTGCACTAGTCTACTATATTCAATGTGTAATGCTATGCTTTCCTCATTCACCTTAGCTAGCTCCATCTTGATCGACTCCATGTGCAGATGAATTTATTGTGTTACACTTGAATGTAAGAATGCTATGCTTTCCTCATTCACCTTAGCTAGCTCCATCTTGATCGACTCCATGTGCAGATGAATTTATTGTGTTACACTTGAATGTAAGTTGTGTAACACATCTACTGGCAGTTGTGACAACACTAAGTCAATATGACTTAGTTCCTGTGCACGATCTTGCATCTCTATCATTGGAAACTCCAATACCTCTATTGATAACTTCAAAGTTCAACACTCTCCTAATGTTGATGGTTGTGATCCTGTATTCTTGGATGTAGTCTCAGTCTGTTCTTCTTCTTTTGTTCTGAATGACACTATCCTAGTTGCCTCCAAAATCTGATGCATTGTGGCAATCTATTCCTACACGTCCAAGTGGATCTCCTCCTGCTTCTTTGCAAATTGCAAAAATGAATCTTCAGTGACTTCCTTGATTTGATCACCAATTTTCTATATTCCATCCTCCTTCAATGCTTGGATAGACACTTCCTTTGTTTCTTTTCTCTTCTTATGCTTATATGTTTATTTTTCATTGGGTCGTTCCTTTCTCTTTCCTCCTGTGGGTGGTGGGATTTCCTATAAGTCATATTCTCCATTTCCTTGTTCACCTTGTTCCCCTTCTACTTCTTTATCCTTTTTTTGTTCTTTTTCCTTCTCCTCTTGTTGTTGGGTATATGTCTATGATGTTCTTGTATCTAAGATTTTACATTCATAGTCCTAGTCCTTCATATTCTAGTTGATGTATTTCTCTATCACCCTGTAATGAGTTGCCAACCACTATTGATATGGATCCTTCCTTGCCTGAATATACATATTTTGTTGTCCTTCCTTAAATCACACTATACCTTTATAGGCTTCAAATATCTATGGTTGAATGTAAGAATTTCTCTCAATGCATTGACTGATATTTTCCTTGTATATGTAGAAGATAACATTGTTATCCATTTGTTTTTTCTTATTCGTAGTATGCCACAGAGACATATATATTGCTGCCAAGAACAGTTTCTACATTCCTTCTAGGAACTACGTCTCTTCTAGTTCCCTCCAACCAGTTAATGTGATAAAAATTAACAACCATGCATAATGGAACTTTGTTCCTTTCTCCTGTGCCTCCCTGCAGTCCATTAAAAATTCATTTTCCAGAAATGTCGACTAGTTCATCATCACTCCCACTACGCACTTCTCTAATGTTTCTATAGCTCCTGCTAGTACCTGATCCTTGATAAATTTTCTTAGTAACTTACAATATAGTATCTACATCACAACCCTTACAATATCACCATTGATGCTCACTACAGTCAGTCCACACACTCCTCTATGAGTGCCAAATTTTTCCTTCATTCTCTCTGCCAGTTCTTTCTCATGAGAATTGTACGTGAATAATGGAAAAGGGTATTCATCAGGTGTTGGTAATACTGTAATCCATGCAGTCAACTAGGTGTCTATCAATACTTCTCTGTCCAACCATAAAAACCCTCCATGGATGAAAATGAGAAAGAAATTAATGCAAATATTGATCTTCGTGCTCCTTCCAAAATGGGGTATTTCTAAATCTACTAGCTTGTGATCTGAATACCTAATTCTACTTATCATGCCCAACATATCTCCTTCCATAGTAACCCCAAGTGGAATCACTAGTGTAACCACATCATACTTCGTCTCCTTCTGTAATCTGACTTGTTATTCTATGGGTTCTCTTGGTGGCACATATGCTCTGGGAAATTTAATTAGATCAAATGTATTGAGGGTTTCTTCTTATGTTGGCACTGCTTCCTTCTTATTGCATTGTTTCTTTGTTCCTAACGTAGATGATACTACCTTTGGTGGTGCCATTACTCTCTGTAAATTTGCTCTATCTTCAACACACTCGTATTTCTCTATAACAAACCCGACTCTATTCTTCAATACACTTGGATTTATCTACAACAAAATTAACTCTCTTTGGCTATTTTTTCTCTCAAATGTGCATGCAAGAATAACCTTTACTTGTCACCTCCTCATCTTCTTTTATAGTGTGTTGCTAACTGTTATCTTCCTCTTAGCTCCCAAACCTTCAGTCCCATCCAATTATACTAACATTCAATTCCTTCAATATTTTTCATTAAATTTGGATTATTCTACAGATCATGGTCTAGATCTTGCCAACATGTCAAAATCTTGTCGCCATTTTTCATTTATGACTACGCATTTCCGTTGTCTCGCCATCATGTTTTCTCTTTAATTCTTGTCTCGTCCTTTGTGTAGGTATTTATCTTGGTTCTTTAATTATCCTTTATGTGATCCATTCTTGCAACATTTTTTTTTCATCTCCTTTTCTGCTAAATTGAATCTTTGAACAATTCATGATTCATAACTTCAAACCTTTCTGTCTCTTCAAATGTTTATTGGATTTGCCTCAAGCTCTTTCATTACTTTTCCTTTTTTTTTTTTTTCTATAATACACTATACACATTACTTTTCCTTTTTTTTTTTTTTCTATAATACACTATACAAATACGATGGTACACATACTATGTGGTCAAGATAGTGCATAGAATCATGGTTATCCCTATAGTTTTAGCCAAATACCATTTACCATTCCTTGCATGATTTCCCTGATTAATTTTTCCAACTGAGCAACCCTTGCCTCTATCACAAACCTTATCACATATGGACCCAAATAGTGCATTTGAAACTTTTCGGGGTGCTTCAAAAACTTGTTGTCATAGAGTAAAACTAGCTCTCCCATATGAAACTTCTTCTTTTTGATGTGTCTTTCATGACATTCTTTTTCATGTTCTTTTTGAACTAGTTGATGAAATCCTATGACAGAATAGTCCTCTTCTAGTTCCACTAGCTCTAACAAGTTCTTCTCTATTGTGTTAGAATCAATAACCTCTATCAATGTGGAATCAATAAGCTCCATCAATGCAGAAATGTGCAAGCTCGACACAATGAATTCGATGGGAATAAATGATTCCTAGCCATATACTAATCTAAATGGTGTATGTCCTGTGAACTTATTACTTATCTCCTCGCCCCCCCAACATTGGCTTCTTGACTAAACATCTCAATGTAGAATGACATGTTTTTTCTTTCACTTTCTATTTATATATTGGGTTCAATTTGTATGGTCTCTTCTTCAAAGGATTGGCATCCAGATTCAAAGGGACATTCATTTCTCCTAGCTCCCCAGTAATCCCTTTAATATCTGTGAACATTGTCGGGAATAGGTCCTGATATTCGTGGAGTAAATTAGAAATTTTCTCAAAAAATTCTTCACTCCAGTAGTCTCCTATGTTCACAAAATTGGGATGATCCTTCGTACCAATATTCACCTAGTGTATTTTCAACAGATTTTAATGCACAATAGATTCAAGCTATGGTCCTTCTATTATGTGCTCTCCTTCAGTTTCTGAAACTTGTAAATTTATCGAGTCATCGTACTCCTAGTATTCGTCCTCCTGGTCTTCTTTAGCAATGTTATAATAGTCCAACACTTCTTCAACAGTCTCATAAAATATGGGTGCACTATATAAGGGTACTGATCTCATCGAGTCTTCTGACGTAAAAATATTTTTCTTGGTAACCTACAGAGATGAATTAATCAAAGGAGCATCATCTTCAAAACTAAAAGTTACTTTGAAATTACAAGTGAAACCTTCCCAATATGTTGTTCCTTTTTTCACTTCCAGTTTTATATACCAATTCTTCAAGATCACGTCCAATGTGTGTACAAACATGTGCACCCAATCTTTCTTAGGTACTGAACGCAGTGTTGTTCTTCACTATGAAATATGATCTGTAGGAAAAATCAAGCCAATATACTTCTTCACAAAAGATTCAATCTCTATCCTGAACCTGGCTTGTAAGATCCTTTTACATTGTTTCCATTTATCTATCCTAATCTTGTACGCAACCCATCATCTCATAAGAGTCACTTTAAGTGCAACATTTAAAGCAAGTAATCTTGGTTGATCTAGTATCTACATTTCAAACTCTTTTACAAAACAATCAATATCAATTATTCCATCATACTTTGGGGGATCACATACCTCAATTCCATTCCATTGTAATGAATGGGTAATCTGAGCACATTTCCTTGTAGATAATCAATGGAATCTCTTTTTCTATTTTTCAAAGGATTCTAATGAATCAGATATGCATGAGTTGATACTTCACCAACTAAGTACATCATCATTCATAGGATTAACATAGTCATCCATCTGCATAGTCATATTGTAAAGGTTATTAATCTCTTTCCCCCTTACTAGTTCCACATATCATCTTCCTTTAGTAAGATCTAATGGTGTAGTAACCTTCCAGTATTCTAATTCAAATATCATATGTCTCTTCTTCAAATCGATAATAGTTTGGTTGTCAAAATAAAAATCTATTCCAAGTAACATTGGATAGGTGTACTACCATCCACTATCTCGATTACTTCAAAATATGCTATGTTGTGCACTCCATCAATATTAACATTTACCCTTGTCAGTCTTCCAATCAAAACCATCTTATGTTCATTAGCTAACCTCAATTGAATGGGTGACCATATCAACTTCATCTTTCCCATCATTTCCCATGTCTACTTCGGAATAACATTCACATTAGATCCCAGATCCAAGATGATATTATCCATATCATAGTGTCTTATCTGTGCAATAAGTCAAAATTCCTTATTTTTCATTTTCTTTTAGTGCACCTGGTTAACCACTTGTTGTGAAACAGGTATTTCTTTATCTTGCATGAACTGGTCAATCATCCCATGTATAACAGTCAATGTAGTTTCCTCCTTCATTAGTTCTAAACAAATATTTAAGAAATTTTTCAAAGTACTTACCTTCTCAAATTACCTTTTTGAGTGGTCATAGACTGGAGCCGTATCATACAAAAGTGGCCTATCATATAGACATGGCGTGTTTGAAGTCAATGCTACCCATTCTGGTTCTATCATCTCCTTCCTTACTTGCTTATAAGTTTCTCTCTCTTTCCAAGGGTCGAATTTCAGAGAAGGTTTTGTTGATTTCCTGACCCAATGGTGGATCTTATTTACTTTGTGTGTTGCATCAACTCCTGTTCTTTCTCCTTCGCATGTAAATACTACTATTCTTGGTAGATATCCATGCTCTTCTACTGCTATCATTTATACATTATGGTTCCTTTTCTCCCGCCACTTCATAAGGACAGTCCTCAACTTCAAAATTCAAAAATTTAGGTGTCTGAGTTGTTCATGAAAAGTTTGAATTCATTCATTTATGTGAGAAAAAAGGGCAGTCAGTTGAAATTCAGGTTGAGCCATTTCACACAAATTATACAAACTATCATGTAGGTTGAGAAACCCTCCAACAAAATTCAACCAACATTTCTTCAAATCTCAAGGAAAGAATCAATCTGGCCAAAACTCGACAATCTTACTTGTCTGTGTTAACCGAGAAATTGACAAAAAATTGGCACTAAGGTTTAGTACATGATAGACATCAATGATTCTCCCATGCTGACAGGAAACATCACCTTCACCAATAATGTTAAGAGAAAAATCATGAAAAACATAGATATTTATCTCCATACCTTCATCTAACGATGTGAACAATGAATCATCCTTAGCCATATGATGAGTGCACCTAGATTCGACTACACATTCATTCTACACAGAATGAGACAAAAAGGATTTCTAATTTCCAACTTGGAAGGTAAAATAATCAGTGGGTCGACAAACAATGTACATGTCTCCTTCAAGGAATTTGAGCTTCCCCTCTAGGTCATCTCTCTTCTTGTAGTATACCTTCTCTAGATGTCCAGTCTTTCCATAATACTGACATGTATTCTTCTTTCAACTATAATGAGGTGCATCTATCTACCCTTTAGGTTTCTAGTCGAGGCATATAGGTCTTTGTATAGGGGCATCAAATCATACTCTTTCCTTGTGATTTGACATGCCCTTTCCATTAAGCAAGTGGGATTGATGTGTTTCTAGTCGAGGCATATAGGTCTTTGTATAGGGGCATCAAATCATACTCTTTCCTTGTGATTTGACATGCCCTTTCCATTAAGCAAGTGGGATTGATGTTTACCACCAATATTTCCTTCATAAAAAAATCTATGTTAATTAGTGATCAATAAGCCATATAGAAATTTAAAGGTGTATTACTTACCATATTCCTTGTGTTCCTACCACTTGGTTGAGAATTTTGAATGAACATGTCAAATGGTGTTCTCAAATTTATTAGGACCATCTCAATGAGTTCTTTGTCTTTCTTATGACAATATTTCCACATTCACCTAATTTCAACTGTATTTGTTTCACATGTGCCAAATAATCCTTTATTCTTTCGAAATAATGACGATCAAGGGAGATCAAATATTTTTATGATTAAATGACATGGCTTTCATCGACTATGTCGAATAGTGACTTCAAATTTTTCCATAATTGATGAGGGCAGTCGAATCCACTGATGTGAAAATGAATATCTCACGAGACATAGGTCGTTATGAACCCCACAACCTCATCCTTATTTCAAACAAAAAGGAACTCTCTTTAATATTTTGGTGGATATGTGTTGTGAGTGGGAAATCCCTCTACGGACTAGCAATTAGGGTTGAAATA
>CBVK0100464022.1:0-11510 GCA_900067695.1 Picea abies | reverse complement strand
AGTGTCAAGTTGGGAACATGCATACATATATTTTGGACTTAGTTCATTTTCCTATCATTCTATCTTCATTCCTTCACTCACTCATATATCATCCATACCCTGCTATTATTGTACCTGTACCTGGGAAGATTTGGAGCGGAAGAGGTGGGTTGTCACCCCCATGAGAATTCTCTCTAGGTGATAGAATTGATGGGAATTCATTCTCAAGGTGCCAAGCTGCAACTACATGGATCTGGGACTTCCTGTCTGTCTTGTTGTTGAAGCCCTTGAAGGAAAGTGGGGAAACCAAAGGAATGTTGAGCAGAGAAGAGACACAATTCCTAGGGTGGGACATGCATGTGTGGAATGAGGAACTGTAGATTGTTATCTTGAGTTGGCACCTAATTTTGAGCTTTGTGTTGTCTGGAATACCTTAGTGTGGGTTAGGATTCCCTTTTTAGGTGGAGTTTAAACCCCATCTCGGGGGTGGCCCACTGCTGAGAGTTTTGAGCAGTGTGGTCTAAGGATGGGACGAGCGTGGAAGGTATGCACGCAATTGGTGTTATTTTTATCAAAGAAAAGTGTCAATTGTGTGTTAATTCATGTGTTGTATTAATATTTATGAAATTATTTTCATGGGTTTTTCATGTGTAAGCTGCATGTATATTTATGTTATTATTTTGTATGAATTTGTGCATTTGCAGAGTACTTTTATGAATTAAACACATGCAAATAATATAACACATACCCAACACTCAAATCTTGTGGGCATGAGACCTCCAAGTGGTCCCAACTCTATGGCGATGATCCTGAATTTGCTAAAAAATACAAGATGTTGGGAACATGCAAAACTGTTGTCAATTTTCATATTTAGGATGGAATTTTATGCCATCTTCATGTTCCTTCAAGAAATCATACAAAGCTAATTTGGGAATTCCACTACATTTAGGTGGCATGACACTTTGGCATGGAGAAGACATTGGCAATACTACAAAAGTATTTCTATTGGTCGATGCTTCGACATGATGTTAGTAAGTATATTAGATATTGCACTGCCTGCTCCATTGGGAAGCCAACCATTAAAAAACAAGAATTTTACACCCCTCTACCTACTCCCGACGAGCCCTGGGAATCCATCTCGATGGACTACATGTCAAGTCTCCCCTCCACCAATCATGGAAATGCATGTGTATTTGTGGTTGTTGATCAATTATCTAAGATGGATATTATGATTGTCTGCAAGAAGAGTATCATAGTCGAGGTCACTACCAATATCTTCTTCAATCGTGTATGGGTACACTTCAAACTACCATAGACCATCATATTTGATTGGGATAACAGATTATTGAGCACATTTTGGTCGAGCCTTTGGTAGTTTTTGGACACCAAGCTCACCAAATCTACTACCTTCCATCCTTAAACTGATGGACAGACATAGGTTGTCAATAAGATGATCATGCATATTTTGTGCATGTACAACTTCAAGCATCCAAGCACATGGGATGAGAGCCTTCCTTATGTCCAACACAACTACAACAGATCCCTCCATAGCTCAACTGGACACAACCCTTTTCAGGTGGGCCTGGGATTTCAACCATTAGGCCCCATTGATGTAGCAGTTTCCCTTGCATCCACACAGGAAAAATATTCCCATGTTCAATATGAGGTCAACAAATCCACCAAATTCATTGAATGGATTCAACACATCTATTGGCACTCAAATTTTTGGGTTTAGTTTTGTGCGCGTGCATAAACAAAGTTGTGTGTGCTCATTCCATAGTTTTGCGTACACCTAGGTAAATGCACAAGGAATTCCATACAATGTGCATTGGACCAAGTTTTTTCAGTAGCGCGCTTAGTGTAAAGACTACCAAGTGTGCATTGGTATGATTTTTGTCAAGTTGCGAAGGAAACGAAGAATATGCCCACCAAAATCAAGAAAGGAATCACCAGGAAATCTCCTCGAATGATTATTTCCAACAACATACAAAGAGATGGGGTGGCCATAGTCTATGTGGAGTGTTGGAAGGCACCAAAAGCATGTGAGGCATTTGGATTAGACAAGCAAGTGGATCAGAGCAGAACGAGATAATGCTCCCCAACAACGAAATATATAAAAAAGAACTCTAAGCTTAGAATGAGAGTTAGTATGTTGATTAGTTGTCTAGCTAGTTAGAGAGTTTTGAGTTATCTTAGCTACCAGTATTGAGCTCATTATGAGCCTGTTGTAATTTTGTGATGTTTTGAATATATTTCAGTATCTTTGATATGTATGAGTCCTAAGGCAAGGAGCATCACACATTATGTTATATTTCCAGTGGTTTAAATAGTAATGATATGAACTTCTATGGTTATCATAGACAGTTGTTCAACACATTGTATATCTCTAATGTGATTAAATACTTCTAGTAATAAAGATATGGCAGTAATGATCGAATCTGTGTCTGTTATAATGAGTGAATATGTGTGTGTATGCTTTTAATTCTTACTCCTAAATAGGTTATCAGACCTGAGTTACATGGATGCCAACTGCAATAATGTTTCATATGTTTAATCCTTCATGCCTGTCATAAGACCTTATGGTCTCTGTGATACCATCTGCATCTTGAGTGAGACCTTCCTCAGACTTGTATGAGGATTGATATTTCATTGATTTGAGGTTTTTTCGAACAACTCTGGATGAACCTTGGGTCTAAAAATCCCCATCATTAAGAAGGACGATACATGCACAAGCATGGACCAGAAAAGGTGAACCCAACAAATGGTTCTATTGTCAATACCTGAAGTCTTATTGAGATCGATGGAGGAAGAGAAAAATGAGTTGGCATCCTTCGAAGGAGGAGATTCAAGACTGGATAGAAGCGAAAGAAGAATAGTTTTCCCTATGGGATACGTAAGTATTACAGATGAACCCGAAGGAATGGAAAGGAATATATCTTTACTCGAACATGCATGAGCTCTTCTTCGCATAATTTCCATGTCTGTTGCATGAATGGTTAAAGAGACAAGTTGATGTCAATTTGGATACATTACCATTCGAGCCAATATTTTGGGATCAAGACAAGCTTGATAGCTTGAAGGTGCTAGATAACAGTGGATGCAAGCTTTTGAGTTTTGGTTTGCTCGAGTGAAGGAAGGCTGTATTGTTGAGTTTTATTTAGAATATAGTGATTCTTTCAGTGAGGCTGAAAGAAAGTTTGAAGAAATTCCTCTTTGGATCAATATGTTGTTGCTAGAAAGTATAATGATATGCATGGAGAACAATATAATGGTTGAGTAAACCCCATAGCGCAGGGGGGTGGTTTCTGTAAAGATGGGGAAAATTCAGAAAAGAGAGAGAATGGGTTCGATAAGGAGTATCCATAAATTGTCAAGATGAGGTGAGGTATGGAATGGACCTAGAAGAGTAGAGGAGAAAAATATCCAAGAAATACGCAAGAAGATCTGAGCTAAGAGACAAAGCTAAGTAGAGGAGTAGAGAAGAGTTATCCAAGTGTGCACAATGAGGTGTCGATCCCATGATGAAGAGGAAACTCACACCAGGCAGTGGTGTGGGAGAGGATGTTGTGCTATAGTGGAGCACATGTGAGGATAGGCCTGCGAAGATGCTTGGCGTCGAAGATACCAATAATGAAAGTAGTGGTAGTGAGGGACTAGGTGACAAATCCCATACACTTTGGTTGTTGTGGTATGTTGCAACCTTAATAAAGAAGAGAGCACACGTGGGTGGTGTGTGGGAAAAAATTTGTGGTGTGTCGCATGGTTACGCGCTAACAAGAAAAGAAGTTGTCGTAAAGTACCATTAGGCACCAATCAGAAGAGAATTTGGCACTCATCGTAGTGTCAGTATGTTGAGAAAGAGAGAGGATAGTGCATGGAGAAGTCATGTGCTAAGTGGAGAGAGTGATTCTACACAAGGTGGCAATGCACATATTAGACTGATATATGAAGTGTGTTGTGGCAGTGTGTAGATCAACCCAGAGGCAGGAGCACACATTTGTGGTGTGTAGTCGAGTCAGGAAGAGAGGGTGCATATTTTTTGTGCACCGGAAGAATAAAAGATAAAGGCTCCCCTAGTGGTGGGGAAGATGAGTTGATATTATTGGATGGTCTTGCATGACTGCAAGTAGATAGCTCTTTGGGTCAGCTCATGAGAAGTTTAAGAATAAGATGGAATTACCCTCCCTTTGTACCACCCCCCTTGTGCATTTTTAATCAAGAATAAAATACAACATATAGTGAAGAGATTGGAGTCGAAGAAAGAGAAGAAGAAGACATAAGCGATGAAACAAGTGAAGAAGAAGGTGAATTCAGTGATACTTTACCCCAAGCGATAGTGGTGTGGAAAGATCCAACTAACAATAGTTAGAAGGGAGGAAACAAATCTAGTTTGAAGACGACAAATCAAGATAGTACAATGAGGTTTCTCATGTTCCATGGAATGGGTAAGCACGATGCAAAAAACACCGGTTCACCTATGAAGCAATTTGGTCTATAAAGAGATTTATAGACAATGTGGCTAAGATCGTGCAACTAGAGACTACGTTCAGGGATAGGGCCCTGACGTGGTACATGAAGTACAAGGATACTGCACCAATAAGATAGGCGTGGTCACTAGTCGAGATCAAGTAGGTTTTACATTGGGAGTTTCAAAATCCAAAGTATGAATCCAAATGCATTACAAAAATCAAGGAGATCAAGCAGAAGGAAGGATAAACTATCTATTACAAAAATCAAGGAGATCAAGCAGAAGGAAGGATAAACTATCTAGGATTATGACCAATGGTTCAAAATCTTGTTGGATAGGCTAACATTCTAGATCTATGATGTGTATCATAGAGAGTGGTTCATTGCAGGGTTTCTCCCAACAAAAAGGTGATGACTTAGGCCGAGGTATTTGAGATCACGATGTGCTTGGAAGCTACACCTAGAGGCATAGAGACATCGGTCGGGTTGGTGCAGGTCTATTCACAACTAGCCAAACTAACAATACAAATGCAATATATGGCCAGGACTAAAGTCATGCATGAGAACGTATGGTGTACTACAGTTCGTTTAGAGGGGCATCGTCGATATGAGTGCCTGGTCCTTCCGAATTATGTGGCGACAGGCACGCTAAGTGCATTTCCATATGGACAATCAACATGGTGTGAAATATGTAGACAATGGGGCCATGTTCCATGCCACTATCCCACATTATAGAAGTATCAAACAATGAATCACATCTCATTCTATGAGTTCTATCAATTCATCGGACATAATGTCAATAGATGACACTCCCTCTAGTTAATGCAAGATAACACTCGAGATGCATTTCAGGTATAAGAGGAGCAAAAGGGTGGTGAGTGTGGTGGCACCAATAGAGGTGGGTATCAAGGAGGACCTTAAGGTGGATATGGGTATGGTCATGACTGCGGATATGGTGGAGGATGCGATAGACCCCCCACATGTTTCAATTGCAGTGAGATTGGTCATGTCTCACGATCATAATGGAAATTTGTGGATTTCCCTGGAGGCAGAAGCACATGTTTCTGGTGCACGGTCAGGTCAGGAAGAGATGGTGCAGATTGGTAGTGCGCTAAAAGAGAAGAAATATGGAGGCTCCCCTAGTGGTGGGGGAGACGAGTTGATAGTCTTGGATGGTCTTGTGTAGCTACAAGTAGATATCTCTTTAGGTCACCTAACGAGAAAGTTAAGAAGAATATGGTCTTACCCCCCCTTGCACATTTTTAACCAAGAAAAAACACTACAATTAGTGAATATATTTGATTCTAGGAAAGAGAAGAAGAAGAAAGAAGTGATGAAACAAGTGGATAAGAAGGTGAAGTCAATAATACTTTACCCTAGCTGACAGTAGTGTGGAAAGATCCAACCCATAATAGCTAGAAAGGAGGAAATAGTTCTAGTTCGAAGATGGATAATCAAGATAGTACATTGAGGTTACCCGTGTTCCATGGAATGGGTAGGCATGATGCAGAGAAACAATGGTTCACATGTGAAGAAATCTGGTCTGTAAAGAGAGTCACAAACGATGCGACCAATATTGTGCAAATTGAGACTACGTTCATGGATAAGGCCTTGAGGTGTACATGAAATATAAAGATACTTTGCCAGCGGGACAAGCGAGGTCCCTGGATGAGATCAAGCAAGACCTGATTTAGGAATTTCAAAAGATGAAGTTAGAGGCCCAATGCATTACAAAAATCAAGGATATTAAGTAGAAAGAAGGAGAAACCATATGGGATTATCAAAAACAATTCAAAATCTTGTTGGATAGGCCGACATTCCAAATTCAGGACATGCAACACAAAGGTTGGTTCATTTCTAGGTTGCTACCCCATATCCGAGTCCTGCTCACCCAGTAGAAGGTGATGACTCAGGCTGAGGCAGTTGAAATCACGATGTGATTAAAGGCTACACTTGGAGGCACATAGACATCGATCGAGTTGGCGCAGGTTCAATCGCAACTGGCCAACCTAACAATACAACTACAAGATATGGACAATACTTAAATGGTGCGGATGCACATATGGTGTACCACATGCTATTCAAAGGGGCATTGTAAAGACAACTGATCGGTCCTTTCAAATTAAGTGGAGAATGGCACGATGAGTCTGTTTCCATCGGGACAGTTATAATGGTGTGAAATATGCAAAAAATTTGGCCATGTGCCACCCATCTATCCCACATTACAAAAGTACAAGACAACAACTCACACACCATTAAGTGAGTTATGTAAATCCATCAACCATGATATCAGTAGCTATCGCTCCCTTCAATTAATGCAGGGCAATACTCGAGATGCTTTCCAGGTACAAGGGGAGCAAAAGGGTGGTGAGCGCAGTGGTGATGATAGAGGCAGATATCAAGGATGGTATGAAGGTGGATATGGGTACAATCATGACTGTGAATATGGTGGAGGAGGTGATATACCCCCCACATGTTTCAATTGCAGTGAGATTGGTCATGTCTCACGATTTTGCACTAAATTGCACATGCTATATGCAAATTTTTATAGTACTAAACATGTAATCGAGGACTGTCCCAACTTGTTGAAGAAGTGGGATGACATGAATACCAATTGTAACATGGTGCATGTTGAGCCACATAAAAACAAGAAGAAGAATTGGGAAGTAGACATCTAGGTAGTAACTCGCGGAGGGCGAAGATAGGGGAAAAATTCGAGCACGATGAAGGCTTGGGTCAGCAACCAGACGAAAATATCAGGAAGGAACCCTAACCCCCTCCAAATTTTGATGTTTCTTAATAGAATAAATTTTTGCGTGATGAACAAATATCCCTTGAAGAAGAAAGAGCACATGAGGAGATACAACGTGTGACTCAGAGGTCTCTTGAAGAGGAATGGATCCAAGAGGAAGTGCAGAGGGTGAGACAAAGATCACTAAAGGAAGCAAGGATCCGTGAATAGGTGCAACTAGAGAAATAGAGGTTGCTTGAAGAAGCTCACACATGTGAATAATTACAGTGCGTGACATAAAGATCTTTGGAGGAGGCTTGCATGTGTGAGGAAATACAACACACAACCCAAAGATCGATAGAAGAACACAGGAAGACTACACTAGATGTGCTGAGAAAAAGGCTTATGAAGAACAATGCTAGGAATAGTTGCAATGCACAATGCATGCAAAATCCGAAGATTAAGTCAATACCTTGTTACACTCTTGTTTTCACTTACTTAAAGATCCAAAAGTTGCAAGTAAGTTGACCCAGATGTTAACTGCTTTCATGAAAGAACAAAGAGAGGAGACCACCATATCGGCTTAGCTATCGAAAAGAGACGGCTATCAGGTTAGCAAGAAAAAGTGTATTGGTCGCGAGTTTAAGATGAAAACAGATCTTGGTGGGTATGACATGGATGGAGTCATGTTGGAACTTGGATATGATGTGAACATTTTACCTAAGAAGTATTGGGAAGTGATGGGTAGGCCTAAGTTGGTCTGGTAACCCATCCAACTCCTCTTAGCCAATAAATATAATATCTATCCCATAGGACGGTTGGATACAGTGCAATTAAACATCGAAGGAGTGAAAACAAAGGTTGATTTTGAAGTCATCGATATCATGGATTATTCTGATCCCTACCTTGCATCACTGGGAATTGACTAGGCCTTTGATAATAATGCAGTTTTAAACTTGAAGAAAAGGTAGATATCCTTTGAAACTAACGCCCTACGCATGGTCGCACCACTAGACCCATATGAGGATGACCTATACAATGAGCCTGTAAATGAGGATGCATGGAGCTCAGGCATAAAAAATATTTATAAGTTCACGGGACGTAGGGAGGACTACATCAACCCCACCGTAGATGGTGAATTAAGCAGAAGGAGTGTCAAATCTTATGACACAGATTCTGAGGATGCCTTGGATAGATGGAAGAAAAATATCTACGAAGTGCCCATGTGTAGATGCGCATGAATAATGAAAGTAATGCAATGGATTGGGTCTAAACTTTCCAATGCCCCACAGTTTGATGGCATCGGGCCAATCGAGAAATTCCTAGTATAGATGGATAAAATCATTCCTATACAACAAATAATTTAGGCCATGGATGTCATGGTTCGAGGGAGCCCTGCATGGTGGTGGGCGACCCACTGCCCAAATATTCATAATTGTTGCAATTGGCTTGAGCAAGAGCTAGATAATAGTGGTGGTAGTTTGTTGGCACCCAAAATTTTGGGTTCAATTTTACACGCAGGAACAAACAAAGTTGTGTGTGCTCATTCCATAGTTTTATGTGCAACTAAGGAAATGCACGAGGAATTCCATAGAGTGCGCATTAGATATGTTTTTTTCAGTAGTGTGCTTAGTGTAAATACTACCAAGTGTGCATTGGTCCGAGTTTTGTCAAGTTGCATAGGAAAACAAGAATATCTCCGCCAGAATCAAGAAAGGAATCACTGGGAAATCTCCCTGAATGATTATTGCCAACCACATACGAAGACATGGGGTGGCTAGATGATGAGCTAGCCAGGAATTTAATATTTTCCCAAATACAGAGAGTCTATGTGGAGCATTGGAAGGCATCAAAAGCATGCGAGGTAGTTGGATCAAACAAGCGAGTGGAGCAAAGCAGAAATAGATAGTGCTCCCCAACAACGAAAGATATAAAAAGGAACTCTAAGATTAGAATGAGAGTTAGTCCATTGGTTGGCTATCTTGATAGTTAAAGATGTGAGTTAGCTTAGCTACCAGTATCGATCTCATTCTGAGCTTGTTGTAATCTTGTGATGTTTTGAATACATTCCCGTGTCTTTGATATGTATGAGTCCTAAGGAAAGGAGCATCACGCATTATGTTATATTTCCACGGGTTTAAATAGTAATGATATGAAGTTATATGGTTATCATAGGCAACTGTTCAATGCATTGTATATTTTTGATGTGATTGAATAATTCCAGTGATAAAGATATGGTAGTTATGATTGAATCTGTGTCTATTATAAATGAGTGAATATGTGTGTGTATGGTTTTAATTCTTAGTCCTAAATAGATTATCAGACCTGAGTTACATGGATTCCAATTGTAGTAATGTTTTATATGTTTAATTATTCATCATTGTCACAAGACCTTATGGTTTCCATGATCCTCTATACATATCGGGTGAGACCTTCCTCGACCTTGGCCAAGGATTGATATGTCGGTGCTTTGGGTTTTTTTTGGACAACTTTGGATGAACCTTGGGCCTAAAAATCTTGAGCGTTAAGAAGGAAAGTACATGCACAAGCATGGAATGTAAAAGGAGAACCCAACAACATCTGCCAATAGGTCCATGATATTTTGTAGAAATCCAATGCTAAGTACATGCAACTCCATGACCAACACCAGGTTCCCCAAAAGTTTAAGGTGGGAGACAAGGTTTGTTTACATTTGCAGAAAGAGTGCCATACAAGACCCCATCGAAAGTTATGTCCAATTCACTATGGATCTTACACCATCACCAAGGTTATGGAAGAAAATTCTTTTGAGTTAAGCATTCCCCCCTTCCTTGGCTTGCACCGAGTATTCAATGTGGACCTCCTTTGGGCATATTTTCCACCACTATTGGACATATCGGAAGTGGCAGAGCAACTGAAACCTACAAGATCAACCCTAAATACATGGAACATGAAACCATTGATTGGATCATGGAAACATAGGTTAATGACACCCTCCAACATAAGATCCAACTGTATCAGGTTGTCAAAGCATGACAACTCCTTCACTAAGGAAATTGGCTCACCAAGCATCAAGTTCAACAGAAGTTTCCCAATTTGATGGGGTCACTCAACGAAATGGAGACCATTGCTTCCTAAGGAAGGAGGATTTATCCAAGAGGATATCTATGGCCAACCATCTCTTCCAACTGACTCAAAACAATCTTATGACAATTTATTATTTTTAGTAGTTTTTCGGTTCCTAAACTTCTAGGGCCATTGATCTAGGTTGAAATCAGTGGCCACCCACCTATTCCACTGGCTCAAAATACAATTTCCATCTTGGCAATTGTTCTATGTTTTTTCGGGGCCCAAACTTTTAGGGTTGTTTTGAGGCCCTAAACGACATTTTTTTGGATCAATAGCGACTAGCATGTTGTTTAAGGTAGATTTTAGATTGAATGGAATGTGTACTCCTCAACTAAACTTTTCTAACAAGGTACTGAGTGTCCTAAATGAATATCGTGTGAAAAAGTTGTGCCCCCAGGAAGTTGACGTATCAACTACCCCCATCGGGGCCCACAAATCATTTGGTGTTTCATCTCTCGGGGTTAGGGTTTTTTATGTTTAGGGTTTTATCATTTATTATTTATGTTAAAAAGGCCTTTGGAGCTTCATTGTCACCATATTATTGCAAATGGGAATAATCGTCACATCTCTTCTCATAGATAAGTTACCACCATTCTAGCAAGTTCATTTTACTATGTATTTTATTTTATAGTCTCTACATATTTCATTCTTTAATAGAAACTAAGTATTATTGTATCTCTATGTTTCTATCTTATTTGTTTGTTTCATTTCCTTTCGTCATAAATATGAATCAACCTTCCAAATACACAACAATACAAAAAAATTATTTCCACTAACAATTTACTTCCAATTACACAAATTTGCCTACCATTTACACAACAAGGAAAAAGTTTTCTTTCCAATGACACTAAAAAACAAAAAACTCGTTGGTTGTTTATGCTTGTGCATGCATATGTCAGGATGGTGTTGTATTTTTGGGAGAGAAAGAGGATGAACATTGTGCATGCCTCATATTCTTTCCCAGCAGGAGCACACACACATTCTTGTAACATGTGCATGCTCTAGGAACATGTGAGTGCTCCTACTAGACAAGAATATGAGGCAGGCACAATGCCTGACCTCAATTAATTTTGCTAACAAGAGCATATGCATGCTCTTAATGCAACGGATTTTTTTTTGTATATGGCTCATACAAATTTATGAATAAAGGTGTGGAGGGGCTTGGGGACAACTAGGACCTAGGGGATTAGGATGAAGGGGGGGGGGAGAGAGAGAGAGAGAGAGA
>CBVK0100464004.1:0-14723 GCA_900067695.1 Picea abies | reverse complement strand
ACCCAAGAAACCCAGGATGATGATCACAAGAATTATAAAGAAGAAGAAATCATTTATGAAGAAGATTCGGATGAAGAATCCAACCTTGATTCCTTTTGGGGATACAAAGACAATGAAGAGAGTGAACATGAAGATGAGAATCTTAAAAAGTTGAAGCATGTTGAAACTGATAATAGAGAGCTTAGAAACACAAACATAATACTAAAAGGTGAATTGAGTAGTTGTGTGATTGCTAGGGGGATTCATGCACATAGGGGAAATTGGGGCTGACCATGGAATGGTCTCATGATAGGAAGGAATGAAGGAATAACTGACTAATTAAGTGAGGGACTGAGGATGCATAGAAACAAAGAAGGTGTACCAGAAGAAGAAGACAAATTTGGAGTATTGTGCAGTGGAAGAAGACACAAGAGGTTGAAAACTGGGACTGAGAAAGGAGAGTGATGCAGTGAGTATGAGAGGAGAGAACCCTACGCAATAGTCTAGATCATAGAAATACCAGGCATAGAAGGAGAGGGAGAGGTTACTCAGTTCAGTCCTATAATAGAAGATTCGTTAAGTCCTACTGAGGCTAGATCCTGCGTCAAACCCACGACCTCATGTGTGTCACCTAGATCTGAGATAACATTTAAAGATTTGTCAAAAGAACTTATAGTTAGGGGAGGAAGACATAATAGTAGTGGCCAGAGAAATGGAAGCAGTGCATTGAGTCAGATTCAACCAACAACATTGGGGGTAGGTACTACCCAAAACACCATGGCAGGGTTAGAAAATACATTGATAAATCCTGAGTTCTACAGAGTTGGGTCGGAGGACCCAAAATAACATCTATTTGTATGTGAGACAATTTGGGCTGCGAAGAATTTCTAGTATGAGGCCACAAATATTACACAATTGGAAACAACGTTTAGAGGCCACATGTTAGTATGGTACATGAAACTATAGAGTACTACACCAATAGTTCAAGAGAGGAGATTGATAGAAATTCGATAAGCATTATTGAAAGAGTTCAAGAAGCCTAAATTTGAGTCGCAATAAATTACAGAGTTGAAGGAAATCAAACAAGTGAAGACTGAGTCAGTGTGCGACTATGAACAAATATTTACAGATTTGATGGGTAAATTGACATTCCAAATTACGGATAAAAAACACAGAGAATGTTTTATTGCAAGACTATTACCACATATTCGCTACCCATTGATACAATAGAAGGTTGTGTCATAGCCTAAAGCTTTGGATATTGCAATGAAGTTGGAAGAATATCCTGTAGGGGATGGAAGGGGGGATGATTGAATCTAGACACATTTAGCTGCCATGAAAATCCAATTAGCAGAGCTTACAAAAGGAAACGAGAAGAGGGAACAAGTCTGGTGTATCACGTGTAGGACTGAATGCCACCAGAAGGAGGCGTTCCATAGTATAACAATCCTAGAGGCTTTATTCTAGGAGGTCGAGGATTATTTGGCAAAGAAGGTTTTGGAAGAGGAGGTATAGGACCAATAATCTGCTACAATTGTAATCAATTGGGACACTTAGGTCATGACTTCTTGAATCCTTGTATAACCTGCACATATTGTAGAGCACTAGATCATGCGACAGAAGAATGTTCACAATTACTCACAAAGTGGCAGGAACAGGGAATCAGAAACAAAACTTGAATCATAATGTACAAAATATATCAGTAGAGAAGCATCACGAAGGACCCAAAACATCATCTTTCATGCACAAAGGAGCTAGGATGGGGGATGATGTGATGAATAAAGGGACAAAAATTAAGAAATGGGTAAGGAAATTAGTAGGATCTATGCCAACATGTGACCCACAATAAGAAAAGGAGATGTATCAACGAAAAAGGAAGGAGATATTAGGATCTGATTGGATAGCATCGAAATCATTTTCACCTCTTGTGGTTGACATGGCTTCGGTCTATGATCATACTCTCCTAGAAAGGCCACTTTAATAGGTAATTACTTTGAAACAATTTTTGAAAGTTTGTTTAGAATTGATGAAAGATGAAGTTGCATTGCATGCATTGTGTGGAATAATTGATCATTTTGCATAAGAAATGGAATTTCCTACCACATAGAGTGTAGTGAATTGGGTACAACACAAAAAGAGGACAAGAAGAGAGTTCAGACTAAGTGTGTAGTTTGGGGAATATGACATGGACAATGTCATTTTAGACTTGGGTTATGATGTAAATGTTTTACCAAAGAAAACATGGGAATTGATGGGGAAGTCGAAGTTAATTTGGTCTCCCATATAGTTAAGATTGGCGAACCAACACAAGATAGTACCAATTGGTCGATTTTTAGGAGTACCTGTGAATATAAATGTGGTGCACAGTATAACATATTTAGAATTCATCGATATCGTGGATGATAGTCAGCCATATCCATCGCTAATGGGAATTGAATGTGACTTTGACAATCAAACAATTATTAATATGAAGAAAAGGGAAATGATCTTTGAAGTAGGGGACTTGAAGGTTACTGCACCATTGGATCTGACAGAAGGAAAGAGGTGTATCAAACCAAATAAAGGGAATGAAATTGATAGCTTATATAATATGATTGCATGAATTGATGACTACATTAATCCAACTGTAGAAGGCATTGTAAGTTGGGGAAGCATGATATCATGTGTGCCAGACTCATAGGAAGGTCTAGACCATTAACAAGAAAGGATATATGAAGTATCAACCAGGTGGTGTGCCCATATAACTCGATCACTACACTGGATTGGAACGGAGTTAAATGACCCACCCAAGTATGATGGTTTGACTGACATAGAATATTTTATACATGCATTTGAATTGAAGATACCTGGAAGAAAAAGATTGTTGGCATTAGATCTTTTCTTGAAAGAAACTCCAGCCAGATGGTGGGATGCAAATAGAGAAGGAATAGAAGACTGGCAGGAGTGCAGACAATTGATGCAAGTTAGATTTGATACTGAGGTTGAGGATATTGTGAAAAAGTATATAGGATTAAGTGACCCAACAAATCATATTGCGCAGTGCATAAAGATATGGATTTCAATACTGAAGAAGTAATTGACACATAAGTTCATACATACATTGGAAACGATCGCTAAGAACTAGTACTTGGAATTAGAAATGCATAGAGAAACTGTAGATTGGGACAAGCTAACTCAAAGGTTTAAGGTAATATTTATGTTTGAATATGAATCTCCATTCATAGAGGCATCTTTGCAGGCCATTAGAAACACGATTTGTTTAGAAGAAGGGCCGATGCATGTAGTACCTATGTGTAGTGTGCATAGAATGCCTATGACAGTTCATGAATTGTTGGAATATTATAATGTTGCCCAAGAAGAAAAGGATGAGGAGGATCCAAGAAATATAAAATACCTGAAACTGAGGGGAAGTGCACAGTGGAAGGTCTAGAGCTTGAATCTCCTATGTATGCATAGCCACTAAGGACACAAAAGGTAAATATTGGGACAAAAGATAATCCAAAGTTCACACAGATAGGAGACTACTAGAATGGTGAACGTGTGGAAAAATTTGCATACTTACTATGCGAGTATTAGGATCTATTCCCAACCATGTTTTCAAAAATGAAACGGATAGTTGGTGAGCTAGGAGAAATGGAGATCCCTTTGAAACTAGATGCTAATCCAGTAAGGCAAAGACCCTATAGACTGAATTTGAAGTATAAAGAAATGGTAAAAGAAGAGATAGATAGAATGTTAGAAGTAGGAATTATTAAACCAGTGGTGGAATCAAAATGGATAAGTCCAATGGTAGTACAAGATAAGAAAACTGGGGGAATTAGAATTTTTGTATACCTACAAAAGCTAAATGATGCATGTCTACATGATCCATTTCCAACATCGTTTATAGATGACGTACTAGAGAATGTAGGGGGGAAGGAGGAATACTCTTTCACATATGGATTCTCGGGATATCACCAGATAAAGATTGCACATGAAGACATATATAAGACTACTTTTGCAAGAGAGTGGGGAAGCAACTAGTACATATTGATGCCTTTTGGGATGAAGAATGCACCTACAATTTTCTCAAGAGTAGTGGTCACAAAATTTAGAGAATTTATTCATAAGTTCCTTGAAGTTTATTTAGATGATTGGATTGTGTTTAGTCTCTTGAAGAATCAAATAGAAGTACTGCAATTAATTTTGGATAGGTGTAGAAAATGTCAGATTTCATTGAACTTGAAGAAATGAATTTTTTGTGCACCGTTTATAATTTTGTTGGGTCATGCAGTATGTAAGAAAGTATTACTAGTGGATCATGCCAAGATTGCAGTGATTTTGGACTTACAACCACCTACATCAGTAATACAGTTAATAGAAACCCTGGGCCATACATGATACTATATGAAGTTCATTAATGGATATGTGTAGATTACATCACCCATGGAGAAATTTTTGAATAAATAAGCTAAATTTCAGTTGAATGAGGATTGCTAGAAAGGGTTAGACACATTGAAGTAGAAGTTAGTGACTACGTCAATTTTGATATTCCAAGATTGGAAGAAGGAATTTCATATTCATGTGGATGTGTTTTCCATAGCTTTGGGCATAGTATTATCTCATCCAGGTGAAGGATACATAGACCATCCAATTTCATTTTCAAGAAGGAAGTTGTCAACAACAAAAACTCACTACACTATGATAGAATGAGAGGGATTGGAAATGGTGTATGAGCTGCAAAAGTTTAGATGGTATTTGTTGGGTTCCCATTTCAAGATGTATATAGAACATTATGCACTAAGATACTTATTGAACAATCCAGTTATGGGGGGGAGAATTTTCAAATGGTTTCTATTGTTCCAATAGTATCAATTTGAAGTCATCATTAATCCATGAAAGTTGAATGCAGGACCAAATCACTTATCGTGCATTATATCAGGCAAGGATTTAGGGAACCTAGATGATAGTTTACTGGATGTGCAGTTATTTGCAGTTTGGATGGTGGATGACTACTTCACAAACTTTGTGCAATTCTTAAGTACAAGAATGGGTCCCTTGAAAATGACAGTTACACAAAAGAAACAATTAGTGGTTCAGGAAACAAATTATCATGTAATCGCAGGGAACTTATACAAGTTAGGTGCAGATGGGATATTAAGATGATGTGTGTTAGAGAATGAAAGTACAATGATATTATCAAAAGTACACAAAGGTATTGGAGGAGGACACTATGCAGGTAAAGCGACAACGAAAAATATTTTCTTTGTGGGGATCTGACGACCCACACTTCACAAGGATGCTAAGGAATATTTCCAGTATTTTGATGTTTTTCAAAGGGTTGGAAAGCTATCTAGAAGGGATAATATTCCCTTGCATCCATAGTTTACACTATAGGCTTTTGATAAATGGGAAATAGACTTTGTTGGACCAATCAGTCCATCAACCAAGAGATCAAGAACTAGGTATATCATCACTGCAACACATCAATATTTGACCATATGGGCAAAAGCAACACTAGTCTTAGACTGCATTGTGATTTCTATTTGATAATGTAGTGACATTATTTGGGTTCCCACACATTTTATTGAGTGACCAAGGGATGCACTTCTTGAATAAGATGATTTTAGCATTGAATGCATAGTTTCAAATTCACAATCATATGAGCATGCCATACCATCCTCAGGAAATTAGGAAAATAGAAGCCTTCAACAAAATTTTAGAGAATTCCTTGACAAAGATATAAAACACAGGGAGAGATAATTGGGACTTATGGATCCTTGCAGTATTATGGGAACATAATACTACAAGAAAAATTTTGACATGGAATACACCTTTTAGGTTGTTCTATGGGCAAGAAGCGGTAATGCCGATGCAATTTAGTGTGTTGAGTTTGCGCATTGAAGTGACTATTGATCTTTTGGATTCTGGAGAAAGAGAGGAAATATTGTCATAATTGTTATAGCTAGAGGAAGACTGATTTGTCGTAGGATTCCATCAACAAATCTAGAAGGCAAGAGAAAAAGCATGGTATGATAGACATATTAAGAAGAAAATATTCCAAGTGGGAGACTTAGTATTGTTATTTGAAAACAAGTTTATGCAACATCCTGGAAAGTTATGAATGCATTGTTTAGGTCCATAAATAATTACGTATGTGATAGAGGCAGGTGTTTCATAGTTGGAAATGTTGAATGGAGAATTCTAGGGAGGAATGGTGAATGGGAGTCGACTGAAACTCTATAGGGATGGAAGATCATCCATGCACTAGTTAGGCCTGTGAAAGAACCTATGTACTATAGTAGTTTATTATAGTAGAAAAAAGAAAAATAAAAAGAAAGAAAAAAGTGAAAAAAAGAAAAAGAAAATCAAAGGTAAAACAACAAAAAATAAAGTAAGCTACAACCAGAGTAAGTGCGCAAAATAAGTGAGTGTTTCACTAATGGAAGAAACCGCGTTGAGGAAGTGAAAGTCATGTAGAAGAAGAGATTTTGTTGTAGGAGAAAAAGCAAGATAGAAAACTGCATAGATAAGTAACAAAGACCATTAAGTACATTGAAGGGAAAAAATGATGGTTCAAAATCCATAGTGACATATCAGCAGGGAGACACATTGTCATAAATGGAAAACGCCGACAGAGATCACAACAGCCTGGAAAATCAAGGAAAAAATATAGTGAAGGATTTAGAATTAATACAATGTTAAAGAAAGTATTGAATGAACAAGTACTAAGGGATTATACAGTTAATACACAAGGGAATATAAAGGAACAACTGGCGAAGCAACACAAAATCTAGAGAGGATCGAAAAATATTGGTTTTCTTTAGTTGGAGTTGCATGTGAGAAAACCCATAGAGTTGAGGTAGTTGTCGCTAGTAATCATATTACTGGTATGGAACCCTCGAAGGCAGCAACGTCCATAACAAATAAATCCTAAATGAGAATAGAAACAATAATTCTAGAGGTTGAGGATATTCCAGAAGCATCATGATTGGATCCAAGGTTTAATAGGGATTACATTCCACCGAGAAAGGATGATGTTGAACCAATGACGTTGAAGAAGGATGCCAAGTATCCATTGGTGACACCTGACATCCCATATGGGGTCATCATAGATGGGGATATGTTAGGTAAGGTTCCACAACTCAAATATGTGGACCATGATAGCACAGACACAACAAAGTTCCATGAACTTGTGCTAGGTGAATACTTGGAACTGAGAATAGATCCAGTGATGAACTACGCTATACCTATGCCAAAAGTATGGGCCAGAGGGTTGGAATGAGCTAGCATACTACATCTATTTGAGATTCCACACTTTGGCATGAACCAAGAAGTGAATGCATGTGTTAAGATGATGCTAACTCATGTGCATGGTGGTTTCTTATGGTAGGACAAGGAAATTTCTATAAACAATGATTGTATTTTCTGAATCACAGGCTTACCGAAACAAGGGGAAGATCCAACCTTTTTATTTATAGAAAAGAAGAATGAAAGGGATATGTAAGAGAAAATGAGGGATAAATTTCACATAATCGAAGGGGTGCATGGGTTAGATGTACCAAGTATTTGTGATCCAACAATAAAACTTGCGACACAGGCATTGGAATGTAAGGTGCTAAGGAAATGCAGGGAAAACCAAGTTCCTGCAAGCGTCATAGCTATGGTTGATAAGTGTGTTGAAGGGGTATTAATGAGCTAGGAACCATTCTTACTTAACCAGTTCCTCATTGATTGTGTAGAATCACTAGACAGTCATGTAATTTCATTATTCCTGGTTGTTGATTCTAATTGTGTTCACAACATAAAATGAACCAAAGGATGCATAGTTTCTGGGCCTAAGAGGTAAACCATGTTTAGTCACTAAGTACCAAAAATTTCGATACATGATGAACAAGAGAAGACATATATACACCAACATTGATTTCTTTCTGTACGACAAAAGGATTAGGAGGTGTATCCAAAATACACCACACATTTCACCACAACTTATACAGGCATACACATCAATTACTTGATTCTGGGCATACTGAAATTACATCTATATACAAGAAAATAAATACCCAAGAGAGGAATGGGTCTGAAAAAAGTACAAAATCACAAAGGAAGACATCCAACTGATTATGCAATATTGGGAACTAGACTGGAAGGTCCCCCTGAACGAAATAGAGACAGAGCACCCTGACAATGAAGAAGAAGATCAAGGAAATGGTCAAGGAAATGAGCAAGGCAATGGCGTAGGGGATGAATAGGAGACAATACCATAAGTATGAGAAAAGAGGAAAGAAATGGGAAAGGGGAAAACAACATCTGTGTGGAAGATGAAATCCCATAAACAACCAACTATCTACACTTTGACAGACGATGATATCGATGGGATTAGCTACCAAGTGAGGGATGTTGTAGAATAGGTCACTCAACAAACCTCGCAAAAACAAGAAGAACTGCACCAGAAGGTGCAAGAAAATGTAACAACATTGCAATAGCTCTAGGAGGAAGTAAGGAGAGGGCCAGAGTGAAGATTCAGTGAAGGACCAACAACAAGCGCAACTGGGAAGTAAGCGCCACCACATGTTACTTATTAGAGATAGAAGCAGTGTGCAGATTTTTTAAGATATCGCTAGATGCAATTGAGTTCCCCATGTCATAGACGTAGGAGAAGGCATGAGTATGAAGTCTTAGAGATAGAAGCAGTGTGCAGATTTTTTAAGATATCGCTAGATGCAATTGAGTTCCCCATGTCATAGACGTAGGAGAAGGCATGAGTATTAAGTCACCTAGACTGAGTCATTTCTCAAATTCTCATAGGAACACTAGAAGGATTACAAACAAGTATTGCATAAGAAATATAGTTATGTGAAAAGTCAACATCAAAGGAGTTGGCTAAGGTAATGACGGATAAGGAAGAACTATAGAAGGATTACATGACAATAGTGAAGGAGAAGGACGAGGTCAAGAAAAAGGTAGAGATGATATTGAAGGATAAGGACAAGGTCAAGCAATAGGAAGAGAAGATACAATAAGCCGTCCAAAAATTGTATAAGGACATTTCATAAGTGTCGATGGTGGTACAAGCCACACTTGAGGAACATGTATCCAAAATCAATGAATTCATTCAAGGAATCCACACCATAATAAGAGAGTTTGAACTGTGCACTACACTAGAGACACCACCTGAGGAGAAGGAACAAAGAAAAAGAATAGCCATAACCTTAGTAGAAATAATTAAGAGGATGGATGAGGAGTGTGTGAAGTTATGCGAAGAAAGCATGCAACTTTGGAAAAAGTTGACAGAGGATCCGATGATGAAGGTCGTTGAGGAAATATTTAGAAATGCATAGGAGAAGGCATAGAATTCCACAAATATTATAAACATGCTACCACCATCTCAGTGCGTAGTGTCCATCCTTGCGAATAGAAAGTCATAGAACAAGATAGAATAGTTAAGGGAAGATAAAAATATTATCGCACAACGATTAATACCACTAAAGGATAAAGAAATCACAATCATAGGGGCATTGTTAGTTGTGCAAGGCATGGTTAAGAAAGTAGCACAATAAAATGAGGAGGAGGTCACAACCCTAACTACACAGGTAGTAGAGGAGATTTTGGAGAAAGAATTTGAGGTAAAGAATGAAGTCGATACAAGAAGAGAAACCCTCCAAAATTTCATGGAGGCATGGAAGGGTGTGACAAAACATGCTTAAGTGGCTCAAGATGAGCCAAAAGTGAGTGTTGGGGGCCTTTAGGATAGGCACGTTGAAAAGATAAGTTTCGAAGAGAATGCAAAAAAGAATAAAAGGGAGCATCTTTTGGGGTCAAAGAAGAAGTCAGAGCAAGTGAAAAAGTAGGGAAAAAATAGTTAGGCATGCTAGTGAAAAAGAAGGAAAAGCAATAGACAGGCGAAAAGCAAGGAAAAACAACAGGTAGGCAAAAATAAAGGAAAAGAAACATGCAGGTGTGAAGGTAGGAAAAGCATGCACGGACCATGATGGTTTTTGGGAATAAGTTGTCATGAGATGCCATAAGGTTTTGAGCCCTAACTCTATGTATAAATATTTAATGGGTTGGGGAAGAATAGGCTACTGAAAAAGAGGGATTAGGTTGTTGTTGCTAAGAGAAAGAGATTAGTTTGCGTATAAGTGAGAATCCTTACTTAAGGTTTTGGAGAGTTTTTTCATAGAAAGAGAGAGGCTTTCATTGCAGAGCGACTAGGCAGGTATGGAGAGTAGGATATGTTATATCTATTGTAAGCACAATACATAGGCCTGAGAGGATTATTGCATGAAGATGAATATAGAAGCCATTCGTTATGGAAATATCCAAGGATTGGGTGAACCACGTTAAAATATGTGTCTCTATGTGTTGTGTTGATGTGTTTGTTCATGGATGTTTTGTTTATGCATGATTATTATACATGTTCTTACTATATGATTGAGGCATAATAATAATGAATAGTACAATGGGTTACTTATTTTGCAATCTATGTTATAAGGTTTCTACACAATAGAGTTGTTATCTAATTAAAGGACCTGAATAAATATATTGTGCAAAGGGTGGATAAATAATAATGGATATGATGATAGTCTCACATCCCCTCATCACTACATAAACTTGATTCTCGCAGCCACAGTAGATACCTCATGTGAGACTTCACTTGCATCCAAGTGATGCCAAGAGGGATGGTATCTGAAGGGTTTTTTTGGTTGAATAAACTTAACCTAGGGTCTTGTAACCACACACCAACATGAGCCAAAGAGGAATCTCCTACAACAATATTCTGCTAGGTCCCTCATAGAATATTGCTTCTTCTTTTCAAAAGGATTGGTGGTTCTCTGCATAAATTCAATAATATATCCTTATATGGTATTCTGCACCTAGAAATACATAGCACGAGGGATTTGATGATCCAATAGGTGAAGATATCCTAAATGCTCAGTGATCCACTTATATCTTCTCTCGACTTGATATTTGTATTCAGGTTCTTCTTCCAGCCATTTGAGCCACTAAAATACCTCTTCATGGAATCAGATCCAGAAGATCTCGTACTGGTCAGTCATAGGTTATGAATAAAAGACAACACTCTTCAAAACCCTCAAGCATTTGTGTCATACCTAATCTTCTTGTTGTATAAACTCATCACATCACCTTTCCCACCAATTCTCAACAACAGAACTAAGGATGTGGTGAGGCATCCTATAAAATATCACTTTAAAGTTAGGTCTCGACAATAGAACCATTTGTTGGTGAATGATCAAGACCAAGGTTCTCAGAGGTTACCAACAAAGGTATCGTCATAGTTTAACAATGTTGACATATTCAAGCTTCCGCAAGGGAAGCATGTTTCACTCGAAGCATGACCGAGACTTAAGTGGTGAAGGGAGTCAAAGAGGATGCATCATCAGGTTCAACAAAACCAAAAATGGATCCATACATCAATATGCAACAACATCATAAACAATAATTAAATGCTAAGTGTACATGATAGAAGTAGTTTCAGAGCAGAGAACTAGAGATTCATGCACATTATAAAAAAAATTAGAGCCCAAATGATCTTCTTCTATACTATCATCATCCTAACATAGTTTAAAACCAATACAGTTCTCACATAATAGCTTACACAACCAAATCTATGCCTAGATTCTCATTGCAGACTCGTGGGCTCTACATAAGCAGAGTGCCATTCAAAAAACCTTACAATAGACTTGACAAACAGACGCTATCATAGTAAAAAATATTCATAGGAGTAAGAATAACAACAATGATGATGATGAACCCTTTCCCATTACACAACTCCAAATTTATATTGTTTCCTTGGCCGCTTCTTGGATTCTTGATTCCGTTATCTTTTCTAGCCTTCTCCTTGAATGCGCTTGATATTGTTGAATTTTGTGCTACTCGTCCAATTGGCCCATGGTGATTTTGGAGTTTTTCACTACTGTGATATTTTAGTTATCTTTCCGTCTCTTCAGATCTTTTGCTACCATGCTACGATTTCCTGCAAAACTTTGGTATTTCTAAAAAAACAGATATCCCTAAAAAATAGAGGGCCCAACACCTAGTGACTTGAGGAACACATCCATACCTTGATTATTGATGTGACATATGCAACACAAAGTGGGGGATGACTCTCCACATAGACGTAGACCTTGCTACTCAATATTTAGTAGTAGGTCACCCCATATCCTTCAATCTACTACCATGCCAATGAGGCCTTATCCTTAACCTCTCTTTATCTTCAACCTCAAAGATATGTCCAAGAGATATAATTTCCTCTCTTTATATAAAGTCCATCCATGGTAAAGAACCCAATCCCTAGGGTCCATTTTTTAATTATTTATTACACTTTAGGGTTTCTCCATTAATTACAATTACTTATTTTAACCTTCTCTTTAATTACCCAAATACCGATATACTTATTGTGACCCCCTTTAGGGTAATTATTATATATTTATTTATTATTATTATTTATTCCAATAGGTATTTATTATGCCCCTTTTATGAGAATAATTATATTCATGATGTTATTATTATTACATATAAATAATAATAATAATAATAATATGGGGCATGAAATACACCCCACCTAAAAGGAACTTTATCCTAAAGTTAGCTTTGATTATGTTTCTTATAGAATTTTAATTAGCTCAGCATATCCCCCACAACACCGTCTACTAGAAGTCTAGTATAAGCCACCCAAGTGACTACAATAAGCATTGAAAGTCCACATCATAAAATCGAGGAAGCACGGGTACTCTACATCCATCCTTCCTACTTTCGGAACCGAGATTAAAGCCTATCATTCTATCTAGATTGCAAGGCTCAAGACCTCATCTACCCAAGTAAGAATATGGATTGGTACTCATGTACATTAGGCATCTCGAAAGGCTATCCTAAACTCTTTCCCTTCTTAGTTTTAAGGCTTAATATTCTTCATAAACAAATAATTTATTGAAATACGTTGTTTTCTCCATTTACTTTAATGTTTGGAGTATAACTTGATGTGATCAAGTGTCTCACTCTCTTTCGGTCATCGGAAGCAATATTAAATATCTATGTCCTCTCTATCTTCTCCATCACCTCCTTCTAAGGAAAATTCACGTTCAAGGTTTGGGGACAAGGATTCGGTTTTGTAATTTTGGAATTCTTCTCTGCAGGAGGCAGGAAGGGAAATAGGCAAACATCAGAAAAAAAATTTGATCAAGGCATGCAGATTCTCCCTCTCTTGAGGAAGGTCACTGAGCCGATTAACTTTTTATTTGCTTCTCCGATAAGGATTGGTGTCAAAAGGTCAATTACCTCATCTACCAAACTCCTCTACGAAGATGGTAGGTGGTGTGGAATGGATTTTTGTCCAATTAAATTTCTCATCGATGCAATAGGCCATTTTTTCATGTCTTCATGGATACAATTAAAACATTCTCACAGATCTCGTGAATTTTAATGGATACAAGGTACAAGAACTACTCAAAGTGTGTATATCCTTCTTATCATTTCCAACAAACAAATCAAATTGATCTTTCATAGTAGCTCGTCATGAGATCTGGTCAAGAAATTATTATTTTAAATTTTTGTTTGCTAAGATTGCAAATGATCTTGTGAATATGAATAACAAAATATTTTTTAGATCCCATTGCTATCATTGTTTCGAGCTAATTCATTCACACAATATATTTTGATAACAAGGTTGATTGTTTTATAAAATGAAACCCTAAATAGATTTTTGGTATTTACTATTTACAGTTTATCATCTACCATACTTAGGGTTATCACTTTTGGAAAAATACAAAATTTAGATGGTATCTTTCAAATTTGGAATGATCATCCTCGTACATATAATAATATGGATGGGAACATCCTAGGTAATTACTATAGTGAGAATATTTTAAGTCCTCTAGATTCTCGTTTAATTCTCCTTATATACTTGCATCGTTACTCTTATATGTTATTCACATAGTCATATGGATAGAAAATGATGTTGATTTGCTTATTTTTTTTTTTTAAGTTATTAAAAGATAGATAGTAATTGCAATTGTTTCGAATTTATGTACCTAGGACACAATTATATATATATATATATATATATACTTGCACACAAAACGTAGCTATCTGTTGAAATTACACTTCCATTAATGATTACTCAGAAAAAGGAAGCTCAAGTTGGAATTGAAAGGTTTTAGAAACATAAAGTTAACAATATCAAAAGAACAATAGTAGGTGGTCTATTAGACTTCTATAGCTAGCTCGAGGATAACTACACAAAAACAATAAATAACATAAGAGAAATCAAAACTGTATAATCAACAACCTTGTTTCAAAAGGTGTTAGGGTTTTATGCATCTACTCATGAATGAAAAAGATATATTTTTTCTCAATGTGACAAACAAATAATACACCTTGCATCTCTATCACATTAAGATTAAATCATCAAGAGTTTACTCATAAGAATACTTGTATTGTTTCAAACTGTTGATAATTGAAGTGGTACCTTAACTAAGTCTAAGTATAACTCGAATCCATCTTAGTTTTAGATTATGTTCCATGCTATTTATATGCAACTGATATAATATCACTCATTTAAATTTTGTTTGAGTTTTGTAATTTTGTTATTTAACCTTTTTATTTCGTTATTATATAGTTTTTTATTACTATAAAGTGTTTTTTTCTTCTAGATTAGACCACACTCCTCGATTGTCAGATCAACGGTCCATAGTGGATTATGCCCCCCCACCGTGTGCTCGACATTTAACATGGGGGGGGGGGGG
>CBVK0100464002.1:0-23828 GCA_900067695.1 Picea abies | reverse complement strand
TTAGTGTAAAGTTGTTCAGTGATAGTTAGATCACTAGGAAGTAATTTTCATGCCTGAAATTAGTCACATAGAGTTTCCTGTGAAAATTGATAGGGATTGGACTTCAATTTATGGGGTTGTACTTGGTTGTTGTGGAGGGAGTTTAGGATAGCCTTTTGAGATTCCTGGTGTACGTGAGTACTGATCGAGATGCCTTCTTGTGAAGATGAGGTCTTGATCCTTGTGACTCTGGATAGACTGCTAGGATTTAAGCCCAATTCCAAAAGTCGAGAAGGATGATTCGAGAGTACTCGTGATTTCTAGGTGTTGTGATGTGGACTTTCGATGCCTATTATAGTCACTTGGGTGGCTTATACTAGTCCAATAGAGGATGTTGTGGATGATATGGTGAGATGATTAAAAACCTATAAGAAACATAATCAAAACTAATTTCAATACAAAGTTCCTTAAAGGAGGGGTGCATGTCATGCCTCATATATTATTATTATTTATACGTAATAATAATAATAATATCAGGAATATCATAATTCTCCTAATAGGGTCAAATAAATGCATTTTTTTTCCTTTGTGGTTCACAATGCGAATCTCACTATGTCCATAGTAATCCCTCTTGAAATCTGAAGAAGATAGGAGGGTCAATAATTTAGATAATATTGGCTCACAGAGAGCATCATGTTGCATAGATGAGACTCGAAATGGGTGGGGAGGAGAAAACTCCCAACCCCAACCAATTGAGCTACACCCACTTGAAAGGAATAATAAATACTTATTGGAATAAACAATAATAAAGAAATATATAATAATTACCCTAAAGGGGGTCATAATAAGTATTATTTTGCATATTTCGGTCATTAAAGAGAAGGGTAAAATAAGTAACCGTAATTAATGGAGAAACCCTAAAGTGAAATAAATAATTAAATAATGGACCCTAGGGATTGGGTTCTTTACCATGGATAATAAATAATTAAATAATGGACCCTAGGGATTGGGTTCTTTACCATGGATGGACTCTATATAAAGAAGGAAAATGATTTCTATTGGACATCTCTCTAAGGATGAATCTAAAGAGAGGGTAAGGATAAGGAATCACTAGCATGGTAGTAGATTGAAATCTCATGGTTGGCCTGCTACTAAATATTGAGTAACAAGGTCTACGGTTGGGTGGAGAGTCATCCCCCACTTTGTTTTGTGGTTGTCACGTCAATAATTAATGTATGGTGTTATGACCCAAGGGGAACATACATAGGGATAATTGTATATGATATGACCGCAAAGGGGGGCATACATGGGCCTAAATGTACATTTATTGTGTAAATACATATGTAATAGGGTCATCCTACCAGTAATTTGACCTCATGTGAAAGTGTGAATAGATATATATAGAGATCATGTATTCATTAATGTGAGGAAGGTGAATTGTGATGTATAAAGGTATTTGGTTATTCGGTTCCCCTATTATTTAAGAAGTTATTATATAAATTATATACCTTTGAGTTTTTCTCCACGCTCACATTTTTTACATGGTGTGTACTTATTTTATATTCTGATAATTTAAGCATTTGAATCATTACATTTGGAATCAGAGCATTGATCCTAGGGTTTTTCTTCCTTAATAAATTCATATTTTAATTTTCCCTATAAAGTTTTTTCGAGGCCACCTCATAAAGTGAAACTTGGAGGATATTTATATGACATATAATAGTACTTGTGGTACAAAGTTTATTTTCTGTATCATTGTAATTTTGGAGATACACCTTGTTGAAGATATGTTTTTAGAATAGTCTTGTAACTAGTCTCAAACAAGTGGTCCGGGTAAAACAATCATATCTTCTTCATATAGGATCCAAATTTTGTGAGACCCATTACATTGGAAACATAACAATCCTTAGTAGTTCGTGTATGATTTTTAGAATCAGATATCAAATATTGGGTGTGTGGAATTCTATACAAGTTCACTCTCCAGAACATGCCAAAATTCAGAAAGGTTTGAGAAAGTTACCATAGATTTCATTTGGCACACCTAATTTCAGTCAGACTCATGGAATTTCACAGAAGACATTTAAGAGTACTACAAGTTGAAATTTTAGACTCATAAGGGCCAATATTTTAGAAATACATCAAAAGGAATGTTAGTCGATATTTCAAAGGTATGTTCATTTAAAACTATCATAACTTTTGATTGGAATGTCTGATTGAGCTAATTCAAAATCCATTGGAAATAAAAAATATAGAATATTATATTGGAAAAAGGAATATAACTATTTGAGATCATTATTACTAATATATTGAGTTTGTAAGTTGAGGGATGGGATTATACCTTAATTAATAGTCAATCATGGCAATACCTCACTTTAGTTGAGATGAAGATAAAGATGAAATAAATCTCGAGGAATGGTTGAGGATGATAATGAAAATTTATTTGAGTCCTTATAGGGAATATTTTGTTTTTTGTGGGGAAGATTCGAAGTGGTGGAATAACATTTATGAGTATACTAGATTCCACTCCATGTGGGAATAATTTGAAAAAATATTCTCAGATAAATGGATTAGGGATACAAAAATGGAGAAATTGTATAGAATTCAAGAATAATTAAAAGAAGCAAAGGAAGATATTAAGAACAAGGTTGAGTAGTTATACAATATATGATCCCTTAATGAATCACTCATATAGGAGGTTAAGAACCTAAATTAATAAAATAGTAGCATAGCAGAGTGGGAAAAGGATGATTCAAGGGGAGAATTGAAAAGGAAAGATGAAGAGGTATGTAGATTATGAAACCATAATAAAAACTATTGGATGAGGTTAAGATATTGAAAGAAAAAAAGAAGAAACAAGGATCTTGGATGGAGAATCTACCAAAAGACTTGAATAGGAAATTTGCAACAAGATCAAGGAATCCCTAAATGTTGATGAGGTAAAATAAAAAATTCTATCTAGAATTTAAGAAGGACATCATAATTTGATAAATGGGGTGACATTGCAGCTTCAAAAGGAGAAATAAGACAATATTCAAGAATGTCACCAGAAGATACTTGAAGAATTTGAACTCCATTTAGAGTATGTACATGCCAAATATGATGGTATTATCTCAAAGGCTACAACAATCAAAGAGAAAGAAAGGAAGATAAAGGATTCCATCATCTATGAAAATAATTTAGATGAAATGCACATGAAAAGTGAAGAAAAACCATCAAAAGTGGAACCATATCAACACCCTCATTACAAGGAATTATTTCAAGGAAGAAAAGAAGGCCGATATCAACATTATGAAGGAAGAAGATGGAATACTTGTCAATATTCATGGAACAAGGAATCACAAGAACAATCTTCAACAAGCTATTATCGGAGATCAACAACCACTACAAATTTGATAAGCTACAATAAAAATATATGGAATCAAAGGAAAGAAAATTATTCAACAACTAGAAAATAAGGATTAAGACCGAAAAGAATTAATTCTATATGGATAGATCATCATTGATGGAATGAAGAAATCAGGAAAAAAATAAAATCATATTACATGGCTTCATCACATGCGAAGCCTTAAATTTCAAATCTTTGAGGAAAATGATTTTTGAAGGAGGATACTATGTTATGGCCCAAGGGGAGCATACATAGGGCTAAATGTGTATGATATGGCCCCAAGGGGGGTATATATGGGCCTAAATGTACATGTATTTTCTAAATGTGTATGTAATAGGGTCGAACTAGTAGTAACGTGGCCTCACATGAAAGTGTGAATAGGTACATATAGATATCATGTATTCATTATTGTGAGAAATGTGAATTGTTATGTATAAAGGTATTTGGTTATTTGGAGTGGGTTCCCCTATTCTTTGAGTTATTATGTAACTTATATATCCTGGAGTTGTGCTCCATGCTCACATTATGTACATGGTGTGTACTTATGTTATGTTACGATATTCTAAGAAGTTGGATAATTACATATGGCTACGTTCCTCAAGTCATCGGGTTACAAGTAATATCATCACGAGTATGTTACTTCCTCTAAGTGCACCTCTCAATAAGAATTTCAAATAAGATTCAATGGTTATTTGGATTATTATTTTAGGGTTATTTTTTAAATCTAGATCATACATGGTTGTTTCTTTGATTGCATTATTCTTTAGTAAAATTGGGCCATTACATATTCAAACAAAGAGTAAATTTTCATGTCTAGTTTGTGGTCCTAGGATGAAATCTTGTCGTTCAAGAAGTTTAGGAAATGAGGTGTTTGATGAGTATAGTAACTTCCTCTATAAGAACCATAGGTATCAAACTACCAAAAAACATATTTTCAATGGGAAATAAGAGACTGCAATAAAACCATGAAGAATGACACCTCACCTATGGAAGTTGGAATATATTAGAAATGATCAAGTCAAGAAATTCAACTAGTATGTATCATACAAAATGTTTTACAATTTTTATTTGTATTGAATTATGATTGCCGTATCTAACAATTATTGTTGTAATTTCATTTATGTTTCATAAAGTTCGTCAAGGAATTGATGGGATTCCATAAGGAATGAAAAATTTCCCCATATAATTCAGTAGGTTTCCCTACTATGAGCACCTACAAATAGCTCATTTGTTTGATATAATGCACATATGGAAGAATGTAACATAAACTTTGTGCATAATGTTAGATGGAAGGAGTGACAAAGAAAAAAATTTCAAAATTTGTAGTGACATTTAGGAAACCAATCATGCTATTGGACCTCATAAATAACACATTTTACGATGTCATTTAGTCATTTTTTATTCACTTTATCCCTTCATCATCATTCCCTTCATCACTCATATTTCCGCATTTGACCATTTCTACCCTATATGAGATTCATGTGTCATACTTACACTAAAGTGGTTGATTTCCCATGTTTTTATGATTACTTAGGGTACATATTGTTATTTCCTAACTTATGAAATTCAACAGTTGTTGGCAATTTTGTATATTTTGACAATGTTGTATCTGATTAGAAGTTCTGGTAGTTAAACTTTCCACATCGTTTATGACCAAATGAAGAAGAATATATTAAAAAAAATATGGGTTTTGTGTCGAATAGTATCATTTAGGTGACTAGCGAAGAAAATTTTCAAAAAGTGCACAACAAAGGGTGTATGGTTGAGATTTCTAAAAATAGTCATTCTAGCTCAAAATTATGTAGCTCATTGGTTTGACAAAGTTATGGCTAATACCCATGAATTTGGACACATGGATCTCATGAAATATGTTGTATTATCCTATTCAAATTATCTTATATCAAATCCAAGATTTGGTGGAGGAGATCCACATGTTTATGATCTAAGATTTGTTAGTTGTAGATCCACTTATTTAAGATTTGATCTCATCTTGTTGTAGCTCCTCTTTCTTTTGTGAAGGAGAAGCTCTATGTATAAATATGAGAGGATATCATTCAGCTTGATATGCGATATAGTTCATAGTTTAGTAGTGAGAGAGTGATAAAGAATAGAGTTCCATATTAAAGAGAAGGATCATTGTAATCATTTTGATGCTGGAATAAATAGATTGTTGTTGCATATCAAAAGTTCTCTACTATAGTCATTTTTGGAATTATATGCCAAGAGAGGAAGGCCCCCCTCTCTCTGGCATATGCTGCCTAAATAACTTTATTTTTTGTTGTGTGATGATTAAGTAGCTACTCATTTCATTTGATGTCCATTCCTTTATGCTCTTTGATTTTTGCAAGTGTGGGTTTCCCTACAGAGTTAGGCATAAAAGACTAAGTTTCTTTATTAATCTCAAAACTACTTGATGCTCTTTATTGTCAACCAAAGGAATGTGGTTAATAGTTGAGACATAAGTCCATTGACCTCAGTTGAATTCTATAGACTTTCATTTTTGCAATTCCATTTAAAGTTAGTTTCTTAATCCTGCATATATGTTTTTGGCATCTCATGGGTCTACAAACACATGATTGATGAATTTAATGTAATGGAATTATGGCAATAGAATTGACTACCATTTTTGGTGTCGTTGTTGGGGAGATGCTAAAGGGAATAGACATTGGTAAAAAAAAATTCATTTCTTTCATTTAAGTTTGATGCATCGAAAGGGGAAGTTACTCATGTCAACAGATGACTTGGGGACATCACGGTCTTAGTAGCATGAGATGTCCAAGTTCATTCTTTGCTTTCAAATTTTCTTTATATAGAAGTTGTAGTTTTTTAATTCAAAAGACCCCCTTTTTTACTAATCCATGTGCAAGTAAGGGATTATCAACCAACAAGGAGTATTCAAAGATGCTCAAGATTTTTTGAAGTAAATAAATATGCTACTCCAAGAAATCTCTCAAAACCTAGTAGTAGTTGGGAACATCTATGTGTCTCAAGAGGATAAAATATTGATAGCCATTAAGAACATATTTGCATCTCATAAAAGGATAGAAGAACAAAAGTTCCATGATAAACAAGAAGATATTGAAGCTTTCCATCATTCTCCTTATAAATATGAAGAAGAGATCAAAGATCCATGGACAAGATTTGATGGAGAGAAGGTATTAGAATCTGAGATTGAAAAGTTTCTTGCAAATTTGTACCTTGATCCTTTATGCAAGAGCCAAAAGTTTGAAAAATACAGGGTCTGATAAAGGAGGACATGCAAGTCAACAATATTGATGAAGAAGAGAACCAAAGGAGTACTGGCTACATTGAAGAATGGCTCTAGACAATCATCATTCCAGGGCAGCGCTTCATCCCGCAACATTTCTTGGCACCGAATCAAGAAGAATGTCTAGTTTCTCATATTCAGGTATATCAAAGATTATCTTTAAAATTTGAATATGAGATCAACTTTACACATGTTACACACATGGTTTCACTGGAAGTACACTTATACATGAGAAGAGGCTCTCATTTTTCTCAAGTAGGGTAGGGTAGTGTAGAAATAAATAGATAAAAATAACAAGAAATAGTTTTTCTTTTGTCATCATTGGATCTCCCGCATCCTAGATCCCCTTGATTCAGCTTCATTCATTCTTCCAAGTAGCACTATAGCATATCTGATCAGTTATTTGCAGCATATAGTAGTCTTTTCCTTCAAAGTCAGGCCTCTTAAGGATGATGTTGTGAAGGAATTCAAAAAATGGATTGCACCAGTAATCCTTAATCACCGCTTTGATGGTTCCTCCCACCCAGTCTTGTGCATCAACATCATAATTGTTAGCGATGAAAATACATCTTGGGTTTTCTTGAATACATAATGTTGTACACTGAATTTTGTAGCAGTTGATCAAATGTCCAAATCCAACCACAACAACCCTGACAACTTTTTCATGTTCCATGGAAAATCCAGGATTGAATTCTATATTTTTGTCGCCATCTTTCGAGCCACCAATACCCTCAATGCCACAAATCCCTAGCTCATAGGTATGACCACATGAAATGAGAATTGGGTTATCCATCATTGCTTGTCACTCAAGGATTGATGCAATTGAAGGCATATTATAATACAATGATGAGTATATAACATCATGGAGAAGAAATTATATGATCATTGATATAACTTTACATGCAGTTATGGCGAATTTACATTCAAAATTTTGTAATCTAGTCTAGAATAGAGATGATAGAGTGTAATTGTGCTTTTACTATGCATCTCTAGTCTTTCTTCCTTGCATCCAAAAGCTCGATGGTAGAGCAATCTAAAAATGGTCTAGAGGATGTGGATTATAATTACAAAAGCACTATTTTTTGTTCACGATATGGGAACAAATGATTAGCATTGATGATAGCATTATATCAACGTTGATAGTGTCTTAAGTCTAAGAAGACTTCACAATGATCCTTTCAACAGTTCGATCTCCAAACTCAGCATTGACTTTAGGGGTGTGTTCTTCATTTTGTGGTACAAGTTTCCAAATCAAAGCTATCAGATGTGAAATCTTTAGAAAACATAGCAGAGGAACATGTGTAATTTTGGAAACAGAGAAAAATTCGCGCCATATAGAAAAAGGTTGTATTTTCAGGGTCAATTGCACACAAATGAAGCAAAATCGTGAAATCCGCCACATGGGTTTTGTAGGGAACGAGCCCACTTGGGTTTCGAAAGGACAATTTTCTAAAATTTTATGTGTTTGGGAGATGCAAAGGATTTTCTCAACTTATGTTTCCCAGAATTTAAGTTGCTGACGGATTTGAAAACCTATTAGATCCATAAGAAAATGTATTATGGAGAATAACTACATCAACATCAATAAGTTTCAAAGAGTTGAATGACACCAAATAATTTCAAAGGGAAGTATGTCAAGAATATCATTCATAGTTTGAGTTGACAAAGGAGTCGTTTTCCTGTCAACAGGTAAGAGTTTGAATTTGCAAAAGTATTGTTTGCTGGAAGCGTTTTCAACATTCCCATGAGACACATCGCATATTTGTTTCATGAAGAGAGTTATGGTTTTATTGACTTAGTTGGTGAATTTGGGATCACAATTAAGGAAAATAATGCAGTTGTTTTAACTCTACCCTATGTTATTAATGCTCCAGGCAATTTGAGAGAGTTAAGGTCTTTGCTTGATCAGATAGTTAAGTCAACTTTTTGTATTGAAGCATGCAATGCTTGGCTGCAGAGAATTGTCATAAAATAAATTTGTGCACGAAAATTTCTTATGTGCATTAGGAACTAGATGTATGGGGATCTTAAGAACCCAGACAGAAACAACAACTGGAAATCTGTAAAGATACTGCTGTTACTGGAACTTTGGTTACTAATTTTTCCTTCTTCCGATTTTCGACATGGTTTTATGATGCATGTTGTTCTATTTATGTCATAGTATATTACAAGTTGTGTTGCTCTATCACACCGCACTCACTTGTTTTGATTGGCTTCGTGTTCCCTTTCTTTGCGGATTTGCTTGGTTTCTTTGAAAAATTTTCATTTACTCTAACGACCTGGAAACAAATTCTGATAGATATGCAACAACGACTTTAAAAGAAAATATTTATGATCCAAGGGAGATAACTACTTTTTCTCCATTCATTCTTATGTCCCTCTATCAAACCAGGAAGCTATAGTGCATTGTTTAAAACAAGTCGATGTTTGTGAAAACAAACTACCTACTGTTGTCCAGGTAATATATAATTGGCCTTCTTCACTACCACATGCAAAAGACAAGGAAGCTGGCAACATTTCACTTGCTTTTTTGAACTGTGCACTTGATAAAAATCAATCTCTTTTAATGAAGTTGTCATATATGAATGATGAGATCAGAGGTTTTGAGAATTATGTGGCCTTCCTCAAGAAATATGCTTATGTTTTTTTGCATCTTAAAATTATTAATGATCAGGTTATTTATGCTCTTAGATCCTTGAGGAGATGAAATACATACCAGGATATGTCATCTCCAAGTGAAGATGAAGACGCTACCACTGAAAATGGATGCCTTTGGGATCTTCTAAAATATCATGAAAAACAGGGATGGTGATGGACGTCCATTTTTGTAATTTGTCTCTTTCATATAGTTATGAAGATTGTGTACCTCTTAAAGTAAAGAAAGGAAGTTTAGTTATGATTCAAGGTGGCCTTGTGCACCAAATTTTTGAGAACCATTCATACCAATCAAGGAAAGCCTATAGCCTTCATGATATTGATACTAATAGGTGCACTTGGACAAAAGATATGTTGCCACAAAATTGTTGGAAACCATCTCCATAAGATTGCATGAAAGATACTTAATTCCTTACTTCTTGTGCATGAGGACATTCAGGGTATTGAGTGTGGGAGAGGATGGATATGTCATTCTCATTAAAATTTCATAGCCAAAGAACATAAGCATTTTATTTGACTAAAAAATCATTTTTTTTCAAAATTCAAGTGTTTTTGCAACTACAAAAAGGTTGTTACAGCCATATTTCCTTTCTCATAGGCACTTGCATAAAGATTGCAAGCATAACAGGGGTGTATGGTTGAGATCTCTAAAACTAATCATTCTAGCTCAAATTTTTGTATCTTGGTGGTTTGAACAAGTTATGGCTCATACCCACAAATTTGGATACATAGATCTCATGAAATATGTTGTATTATCCTATTCAAATTATCTTAGATCAAATCCAATATTTAGTGGTGGATATCCACGTGTTTAGGATATAAGATTCGTTAGTTGTAGATCCACTTGTTTAGGATTTGATCTCATCTTGTTGTAACTCCTCTTCCTTTTGTGAATGAGAATATCTATGTATAAATATGATAGGATATCATTCATATTGGTAAGACATGTAGTTCATAGTTTAGTAGTGAAAGAGTTAGAAAGCATAAAGTTCCATATTGAAGAGAATGGTCATTGTAATCACTTTCATGCTAGAATAAAGAGCTTGTTGTTGCATATCAAGAGTTCTTTATTGTAGTCCTTCTTAGCAGTATATTCCAACAAAGAAAGGCCCCCCTCTCTATGGAATACACTTCCTAAATAGTTTTCCTTTTTTGTGTGTGATGATTGAGTAGTTGTTCATTTCATTCATGTTCATTCCTTTATGCTCTTTCATTTTTTCAAGTGTGGGTTTCCCTACAAAGTTAGGTATTGAAGACTAAGTTTCTTTATTAATCTCAAAACCAATGGATGTTATTTATTTTTAACCAAATGAATGTGGTTAATAGTTGAGATATAAGTCCATTGACCTCAGTTGAATTCTATAAAATTTCATTTCTGCAATTCCATTTAGAGTTAATTTCCTAATCCTTCATATATTTTGTCGACATCTCACAAGTCTATGGACACCAGATTGATGAGCTTAATGTAACATAATTATGGCAATATAATTGACTGACACATGCAATGAAAAATTTGATTGATTCAAATAGCAATGGACACCAAAATAGTCTTCCATGGTTATTTACAGAGTAGTACAACAATGTTGTAAAAGAGGTCATTTAGAAAATTAAATTTCTCATCATATTTTCTTTAGGAATAAATAATATTTTAATGAATAAAGGAGAGTTTGGTGGGTTCAAAACTCATGACTGGCATACCTTCATTAAGGTAACTATTTTGGTATATTTCTCTATTAGTAATACTTATTTTTAGTATTTTGATTTTTCTTTCTTTTAGAAAAGAGATGATTCCTTTCTTGTTACAATATGTTCTAACTCTATCTCTCCATGGAATCTTTGACAACAACACAAAACAAGTTATATATAATCTTGGAAAATACATGAGGTAAATAATGATTTGTATGCAAAATGTTTGTTGCGGAACTTGTTTACATGTTTTTTACTTGCAATGTATATACCTTTTGTTGAAACCTAAGATTTTTTTGTATCGTGTGTAGGTGGTTGTCATCTAAAGAAACCCATAAAGAAGATATGAAATATTGGAGGAAAGAAATTCCTTACCCAATGTGTGAAATGAAAAAGTATCTACCTCCAACATTTTCAATGCCCAAGAACACTACCCCATACACCAACTTGAGGAGATTGAAATGTGTGGAACTATACACACAAGGTCAATATGGATGGTGGAGAGGAACTTGAAGTCATTGAAGGCTTTCGTTAGACAAAGATCACATCTTGAGGGTTCTATGGTGGAGGTATATGTGGTATATCAATCCTTGGTGTATATTAATTGATATATTCCTAAATTACTATCAAATATGAAGGTGTCTTGCATTTCGGATGTGAAATCCATAAAAAATATTGAGGTTAGATAGAAACTAGTGCTCCTTCATATTCTCTAACTCTTGCATGATATGATATGTGCTCCTCCTAGGTAGCACTATAAACTAGTATGTCATCCAAATAGACTTAAAAAATTAATCAATATATGGGCATAATACATCATTCACCAGTCTCATAAATGTAGTTGGTCCATTACTTAAACCAAATGGCAAGACCAAATTTTTGATGGCCTCAAATGGCCTATCAAGCAGGTAAGGGAGATAGCTCGATGGAAGGTCCCAATTAGAACTACTCATGTTTGGTGTAGCATTTATGACCAATATGTGGGTCTAGTTGACATAAGAATTAAAATAAGAAAAAAAAGAAAGGTAGAAAACTATGCCCCAAAGAGTTCTAATTAATTCTAAATATAATATAAACTGAAAGAAAACTAATATAACCTAACTACTACTAACCTATCCCTCGGGATCACAACTAATAGATGGGAGCAATTTAAAGTGATAAGTTGAAAAAAGAAATAGTTCATGGCAACCAAGAATATGTTATAACAATAATATTGTAAATGTTATCACAAATAGTTACAAATAAGATCTGTAACATCATCCCTATACTAATTAAAAATCACAAAAACATAAGAATTAGAAATACTGAGCACAAAAATAGTCCTTATGATCAACACCCAAAAAACTTAAAAAAAAAATACATGTGTAGAGTAATCCCACAAGCATTTGAAAATAGTTATGACTTGAAGGCACCTTCTACTCTTCATATATTGAGAAATAAGATTATTATCAGTATATATAAATGGAAAAAGTCCCGTATTACATCCAACGAGTTCTCTTTTATAAGACAAGAGAGACTCCTTGGTTCTCGTGACTGATCACTTCATTTCTCTTTTTTGTTTTCATTTTAAATTTTGAATTTATTTTACATTTTAAAAAATGAACATGTGGGAATTACAAATAGAAGGTGAAGAGACTCCCAAGTGGTTATTTTATCCCTAAGGCATTTTATAAATGAAATTCATTTAAAAATATTATTCACACGACTTGTTCTTGTCTTATTATATTCCTTGTGATGTTTTGGGGAGTTTCTGATGTTCTTTTGTTGATTAAGATCTCCTTTTCTTCTTATCATCTCTCTGAACCTTCCATCGTGCTCTTATAGGTATGATTTCATATCCTATAGCTCCAGATATGACTGTTTGAACATTGCACATCCCATTCTCCGATTAAATTTGGGTCTCTTCTATTTGCTATATTTTTCAAGAATTTCTTCCCTCAATTTGTAAATAATTGTTGTTTTATCACGTTTTAATCTATTCTATATTTCCGGTGAGATATCCTAGGCCTGATTTAATTTCCTGTAGCTCTAGATATGGCCACTTGAAGTTTTCACCGTCATTTTCCCACCCAAATTCGTGACCTTCTATTTTCTATGATTTTCGAGGTTTTCCATTTTTTATCTAGCCTGATTATTTCTCCCAATGCTCTTTTCATATAGATGCCTTTACAATGAGGTGTCATGGGATCAATTATGACACCTGTAGCTCAAGATATTTTTAAAAAAATGTTCAACATCCCTTGATCTTTCTGTGGGTGAATCTAGGTCATTGATCTCTAGCCCAAAAATAAAAATCCCACATGCATAAGGATATCCAAAATTGAATGGTTTAAATATTTTTATCCCCTTTACCTAATTTGTCTAAGAACCTAGAGAAGGCATAGGACCTGAGGCTTGTATTTTAATTTTCACCAATTACCATCCTAAAAATTAGGACAATAATAAAAAATAAATGAAATAAGAAAATTATTAAATTAATTAAAATTAATAAAATTACATGTTGGGCCCTTTGTTTTTATTAATATAATTTGTGCAAGATACCACATAGTCATACAACCAAGCAAAGGAAGGAAAATAAGGTTGAGGGAAAGAGCTTGCAATAGAAAGGAGATGGAATAGAAAATGGTTGGAGGCCAGTGTACAGTTGGTTTTGGGAGGAGAAGTTGAAACAAAATCAAGAAGAGGAGAGAGATCAAATGTTCTCAATCAACAAGAAAATATTGTAATCGGCTGGGGTAAGGAGAGTTGAGTAGTAAGAACTAGTTTTTGAGCCACATGTGAAATGTAAGGATAACTATTATTTTATTACTATAAAGGTAGTAAGGGAAAGATACTAGGGAGAATACGACATGGTATGGTACTATTTTGATATGTACTTGTTGGTTCTCTCTGGTATGAATTTGTATATGACTGATATAAGTTGTGCATTTATTTTGAGTAAGGCATATGTTATAATAGAATGCTGGTGGAGATCGATTTTTAAAAGAAGACCCTTGTCTATGATGATTTAAGTGTCCATACTATGATATTATATTCTATCTATTATGCATGATGATCTTGTATTTATTTATGATTATCTGCGTAACTATGTTCTTTTGTCTTGGGTTATGAGGTGTTAAAGACCCTAATATGGTTAATCTATCCTCCACAAGAATAATGGTAATCTTGATAACTTGTAGATATGAATTAGCATTATTCTTACCCTTCTCTAATTCTCATGTATCGGTCTTGCTTCAGGTGAGACTTCTTCCCTTTCAGGAATTTCAAAATTCCAGTACACTAGACTACACCGGTACCCTTTTTTTGGTAACCTGAAGAGGACCCTAGTCTGAGAAAATTTGCGCCAAAAAAATAGTTCTATTGTCGAGACCTTGGTTTTAAAGGGAACTTGCAAGAAGGATGCTTCCTCAGATCCACAAATATGATTTTTGGCAGTGGTGGGAACACAAGTGCAATGAATTCATATGGAAGTAAGAGGAGCTACAAAATTTTAACTATAACCTTGCAAGGGATTCTATCTTCTACTTAGAAATATCGAGCAACCAATATGAGATTTTCTAGGTATAAATTTTAGAAAATTTGTTCCATTAGGTAGATCGTCTATATAAAGCGCCATAGTTCAAAGAACATGTCAAGAAAATGTGTAATTTGGATACAGAGAAGCTAACATAGCTTCATCGACTGAATCACCAAATTACTCGAGCAATGGATTTCTGGGTTGACATGACTCTATAGGGGTATATCAACGAGTTTGAAATAGAGAATCATCAATCTTTTTCATGAGAAGAAGTGATAGTCAAGAAAGGTGCACGCAAAATACTTCTGAGTGAAATTCCCCTGTGGATCAAAGTATTCATGGTAGAACAGGGGATGCTAATTGTTCCCTCGAGTGAGATGGAAGCCTAAACACATGTGCTCAGGGTGGGGCAATCTTGTGGTAGGTTCATGACCTAAGAAGGGGAATGGGTTGTTTGAAATATGGGGGATCGAAAAGAGAAAAAAACAAGAAGTGAGAGAGCCCTATGGATATCCTCCATAGTTGAGAAGTGGTGGCGGGGAAAGGTAAATAAAGTAGTGAATAATTATGAGGTTTTTTATAAAGAAAGAGGACCAGGAGAAACAAATGAAAGAAAGACAGAAGAGTTGCAGAAGTTACAAAGACAAGAAAGACTGGACAGTCTAATATTGCAGGAAAGAAAAGCACAGAGAGAAAGAAGTCCCTAGGTGGGATGATGAGAAGAGGAGCATGTAAAAGCAAGGGAAGATGAAGAAGGTATGGATATTGCAAAAGAAAGAGAAGATTCAAATCCGATCTCATGAGGAGTCAAGAATGAGGCTGGGAAGACTTATCCAGAGAAAGAAAAAGAGACCCTCGATATCAAAGAAACCCGACCAGAATTCTATGGAACTAGCCCTGAGTCAATCGTCCCCCAAGTTCCCTCTATACCCTTGGTAAGCTCTATATTTCATAGTCATGAAATTTATATTCCAGCCAGTTCAGTAAATATGTAAAAATCCACAAGTGTGAACACTGGGAGGATATTAGGGACTCCTTCTAGATTGCAACCAAGGCCATTAGGATTCATTTTGGTAGGAACAGTAACACCGACAATGGATGGAAAAATGGGAGGCTTGATCACTCAATACCTATAATTATGGGGTAAAGGAAGCGTGGATGTAGAACAACACAGTTTCTATGAAAGGCCATCTGGAGGTCTAGAGGGACTTTGTATGTGAACACGTTAGTATAATTACAGACTACTCTAAGGGGTCACACCCTCAAGTGGTACATTAAGGGTATTGAGCCTGGGTTACAAGGACAAACCTTTACCCTTGACAAGGTGCATCAGAAATTCATCGTTGAATTCAAGCTATCACAGTCAGAGAAGCAAGCTCTCTCTGAGTTGCAAGAGATTTAGCAGAGAGATGGTGAGTCTGCATGGGAGTATATTCAGAATTTTAAGGACTCTTTTGGGAGATTAGCACATCCAATTCATGAATACTATCAAATGGAATGGTACATCCAAGGGCTTCAATGCTTGACACGAAACCCCCTGACACAACAAAGGATAACCACCATGACAAATGCTCCGGAACAATCAATGAATATTGAATCCATGGTAGGATACCCATGGATTTTGAGGGTAACCAGAGCTTCGGTAGACCCAAAACTCTCGCAAATCTAGGGAAAAGTATCGACACTAAAAAAGAAGATCCAATAATTAACTATACCCAAACTAGGATGACCTCAAGTTTTGTGTACATGATGCTATACAGAGGGGAATCTGGAAAATGAGTGTTAGTGGATAAGGGGAATGAGACCTCCCCATAACTGGATGGCCCCCCCTCCTAAGGGAATAATGGAAGGAGTTTCACAATTATCTACAACTCCACCATTCCATGCATCGGTTCAATACCATGATTTTCCAAGCACCCCAACAACCCATACAACCTAGTATTTTGAAATTTCTCAGACTCATGGGCATGCACCAAGGCACTGCTCCATCCTACAGAAGTATACACCTATTCCTAATAAAATACATTGATAATTATGTTGGCATGGGTATATAACGCATGCTAAAAACCAATGCAGAGCATTAGATGTGTTTTCTGATAGATTGGATCAGAATGCATTCAGGGTAAATGAAACAACCCAAGGATATGGAAGAGGTCGAGGAATTGGTGGTGGAGGTGGATTTAGAGGAGGGAGGAATAGAGAAAGAGGACCATGCCGATGTTACAATTTTGATGAACAAGGACATATGGCCAGAGACTATTCTCACTCGAGATGACCATAGCATTCACACTATAGAACTAATGTTCACACAACTAAATATTTCCCAGATCTGATCGCGAAGTGGGAGGACCGGGTTCATCAAATAGGATATAACTTCATAGGCTCGAAACTTAGGAGGGAAGTCTAAGTGAATATACCCAAAGTTGACATCATCACTCACGGAGGAGAAACAACTAGGGTAGATGCAGATAGTCAGCCCAAGATTTAGAAAGAATCCCTTAAGGATGATAGGTATGATCTTTTGAAACAAAAACTATTTTTCAAAAATGAAATAGAAATATTTACAGGTGCCTCTACTCTAGACATTGTGTAAAATCTTCCTAAATTCACCCTTCAACCCAATATTTCTCAATTCCCTACCTCACCACCCGCAACTAGGAATCCTATAAAATCGATAAAACACCCTGAGCAGTCCCAGAATGAAATTAACCTATGGTTCCAATTACTCTATGAGATCTTGGGAGATGATCGACTCACTGAGAAGTTGTGAAATAACCTATACCTAGTCCTGGGAGATGAAGGAACTACAGAAACCATTGTAACCACCAACCTCTCCGATAAGAATACACAAAGAGTGCAAACCCACCAACCTCTCCGATAAGAATACACAAAGAGTGCAAACAAGGAAGGTGTGAATTGGAAAATAATTTAGGTGGGAAGCCCGGTTAGATGACTTTGAGATTAAATATGCCATGCTGGACTTGCGATCATATGCCAACATCCTACCCAAAAATACTTGGGAGGCTCTAGGGAAACCTCAGTTAGTGTACTCACCCATCCATCTGAGAATGGAAAACAAATACTGCATTTTTCGATTAGGGAGGCTGGAATATGTGGAGGTAGATGTTGTGGGAATTAAAACGACAGTTGATTTCAAAGTGATTTAAATCATGGGAGACAAAGACCCCTACCATGGCTTATTAGGAATTGACTAGGGATATGAAAATTATGTTTTCATTGACTCAAAGAAGGACAACATGACATCTGAGGTGGATGGAATAAAGGTAGTCCAACCCTTACATATGTACTTGGGACCTAGATATATTGAGCCAATGGATAATAACATGGAGTCAGAAGTTCTTGACTAGTTATACACTACAACTATGGGAATGAGGTCAGATTATATGAACCCCACTGCAGATGGGTTTGTAATTTGGAGGAGTATATAGTCAGCCAACAAGGACTCATAAATGACTTTTGACAACTAGCAACAAGGTTCATATGAAATATTATCAAGACATTGTGAAACTATCAGGGAAAGGAGATGGATTCAAAATAAGATAAAAAAATCACCCAACATATGATGGTACTTCAGATTTGGACAACTTTCTCACTGACATAGAAGGAAAAGTTGTGCCAGATATATCCTTGATATATCCTTGAAGGATACCCCAACACTATGGTGGGCCACTCACCGAGCCTTTATTTTGTATTGGGAGGATGCAAAGAGAGATATTTGATGCATATTCCTCATTAGCAACTAGTTGACAGAAGATACGAACATGGATTTTCAAGGTACACAATTGTTTGATGGGAAGTCTGACCCCAAAATGCATGTTGAGCGTTGCTTAAATAAATGGTGAGTTGTGTAATTACCTTCTCAACTATGGGTTCAACTATTTTTCCACTTATTAGGTGTGATTCCAAAATCCTAGTACACACATGAAGAGACTAGAAGACAAACAAGTTGTTGGAAAACCTTAAAAGACCAAGTTTGCAAAGATTTATCCTTAGTTGGTAAGTCCCCTAAGCTTCATTTAGTCCTTCAAAGAATTATGGAGATGCTATTTATTGACATTTGTAAACATAGATCAATCCCAATAGTATTCTTTGATCATTCCCATTTCCTTCAATTCAATCGAGGCCATAACCCCATTGGAATACCTATAGCTTGCTGTAAAATTGATAAAGGCCTAGAAGAATCTAATGAATTAGAAGAACTTATAAACCTAAATATCAAAGAAACTATAGGTATGAGGGAAATCCAGAACACTATACCCAGTCATACCTGTAGCTTATATAATCATCCCCAGAAGTTGCGAAAAGTAAATATAGGGAGTGAAGAGCATCCTAAGATAGCTTCTATAGGAGATTAGTAGGATGAGAAAGCCATGAATGAAGTCCAAATCTTGTTGTGGGAATATGAGGACTTATTCCCAAAAACCTTATCATAATTAAAATTCATAAAATTATCCATGGGGGAGATGAATATCAAGCTAAAACTTGACTCAAGACCCATGAATCACAGACCATATCATCTCAATCCAAAAGTGAAAGAAAAGGTCAAGAAGGAAGCGGAAAAAATGTTAGGGGAAAGAATGATCTTTCCTATCGAAGAAGTAGAGTGGGTTAGCCCCATAGTAATATAGAGCAAGAAGGATACAAAAGATATTTGGTTCTGTGTTGACTATAGGAGTCTGAATTCTACATGTGTGCATGATCTATTTCCAACACCTTTTAACAATGAGGTGTTATATCAAGTTGTGGGGAAATAAGCTTATTCATTTACATATGGATTATCGGGGTAACACCAAGTCATAATTTAAGAAGAAGACAAGAAGAAGACCACATTCATAATGAGTGGGGGTCATTCATGTACAATGTGATGTCTTTTGGCTTAAAGAATGCCCCTGCGGTTTTCTCCAAGATTGTTACAAAAAGATTTTGTGAGTTCATACACAAGTTTCTAGAAGTATACATGGGTGACTGGATTGTATACAGTTTGTTGAAGGAGAAAGCAGGGCTACTACGATTGATGTTTAATATATGTCGAGAAATATAGATATCTCTGAACTTGAGGAAGTGTGTTTTTTGCATACTGCATGACAATCTTCTAGGCCACATTGTTTTCCAGGAAGGAGTCCTAGTGGACCCAGCTTAAGTTTCAATTATCTTGAACATTCCATCACCTACAAGTTCTAAAAAATTGTGCTCAATACTTGGGCATACAGGATACTACTATAGGTTCATCATAAGATATGCAAGTATCACCGCACAATTAGAGAAACTGATGAAGAAGTCCGAAGAATCCTGGTTGACAATTGAATGTGACAAGGCATTTGATATCCTCAAAGAGAAACTCAACACTGCATCCTTTATTGTATACCCAAACTGGGAGATTGAATTCCATGTACTTGTGGATGCATCAGGTATCTCCCTAGGAGCCATTTTAGCACAACCCGAAGAAGAGAATATGGACCACCCTATCTACGTTTCCAGAAGAAAATTTTCTCAATCCGAGCACAACTACACAATAATCGAAAGGGAAGGTCTAGCTATGATTTATGCATTGCAAAATATTAGACACCATTTACTAGGCTCTCATTTTAAGCTTTTTACTCACCATTCTCTGTTGAAGTACCTAGTTAATAAGTTAGTACTTGAGGGAAGGATTTGTAGGTGGCTCTTATTCTTTCAGAATTTTTCATTCAAGGTAATTGTCAAGATGGGAAGATGTAATGTAGGTCTGGATCACCTATCAATACTGAAATCAGGGGAAAGTAGAGGCGCAATGGATGATTAGATCGTCAACGTGGATATGTTCTAGATTGAATCCATCCCAAAGTATATTGAAGACATTGTTTCCTTCCTCATCTCAAGGAACTATCCATAAAATTATTTTGCATCCTATAAATGACACCTAGTGGTCCGAGAAAAAAACTGCCAACCGATTACAGAAAAACTATATAAGATGGGACTAGATAACATTTTGAGAAGGTGTGTCCTAACCCATGAGAGGAAAGATATCCTATGGGAATTCCAGAGTGGAATTGCGGGAGAACATGTTGGAGGTAAATCTACAACATAGAAGGTACTTCAAGCTGGGTTATGGTGGCCAACATTATTCAAGGATGTTAAATCTTATGCTAGATCTTGCAACATTTTCCAATGAGTAGGAAATCCATCATGTAGATATGAATTACCTCTTTAGCTAGTTAAAGCACTACATGCTTTGAGAAGTGGTTTTTGGACTTTGTTGGACCCATTAATCCACCCACCAAACATTCATAGTCTAGATGTATCATCACTGAAATAGACTATCTCATGCGGTGGACTGAAGCAAAGGCAGTTCATGACTATTCAACATATACAACTACTAGATTCATATTTGAGATCATTTCTCGGTTTGGATGTCCTAGGATCCTAACTAGTGATCAATGTATTCACTTCATCAACAACACAGTTGCAACATTGGTGACATAATTCCTCATCCAACACCATAAAAGTATCCCTTATCATCCATAAGCTAATGGAACAGTGGAGTCATTCAACAAGATTTTGGAAAGAGGACTGACAAAGGTGTGTTGAGAAAACAAGGAGGACTGGGATGATAGAGTTCCATCACTCTTATGGGCTTATAGGACTACTACAAAGAAGATGAACAAATATACCCCATTTCAGTTGGTCTACTATAAGGAAGTTGTTGTACCTACAGAGTTTATCATCCCTAGTCTCTATATAGCACATGCTACTCATAAAACAGATGGTGAATCAATTGCACAAAGGATTACAGACTTGTAGTAACTTAAGGAAGTAAGATTCTTAGCCAATTTTCAACAGTTAGTGGAAAAATCTAGGTAGAAATCTTGGCATGACAGACACATTAAGTCCAATAGGTTTACACAAGGGGATAATGTACTCATGTATGACAATCATTATCAGAAACATCCAAGAAAGTTTCACATGCATTGGTTAGGTCCATTCCTAGTTTCTAAAATTCAATGGTCTGTTGTATTCAAGCTTGCACAACTAGATGGTATCCTTCGACCAGGGTGGGTGAATGGTGCACACCCGAAGCCCTACATTTCCCACACTTAATAGAGGGATGGTTTATCCTGTCCAAGGGACATTGCACAATAGTTATACTTTTCTTATTTGTCGAAATGTTTTTCTTAGTAGATGTAATAATGTCAGAGTGTGCTTAGTGGCATGGCAACATATGTTTATCAATTTAATTGTTGGGTATTTTAAGACATGCTTACTCAGAAACGTGTTGTCATATGAGACATCGATCCACTCAATCATACACATAAATCCATAGACGAATCACATTGTGGTCTGGGGGATCAAATATGAAATATATTAATGGCTAAGCACTATTCACATCACATCCAGTTCTAACCCTTAGGTTAACCACCGAAAACTATCAAAATGTTATGTCAAGTCTTAAAAATTCCTTGTACACGTAGATTATGTCGATATTCCTTCCACAATTCTCAACCGTTAAAATGGTAAGTCCCTCATGTCGGCCATGTGTTGGTCAGGCCATAGATTAAAGTCATGATCCATTTAGAGATTTTACCCCGTTATCAGTCCCATTAGACATTCATGCCATAGATTGCATTACTGGATTAATTACTCAATCAATTATTACCAAGTATTGGTTTACCTCGTTACCTCATATATAACATCTCGCAAGATTATTGTGAATGAAACACTATTAACTTAGCCACCTTCTATCCTTGAGTTTCACGCACCCTAGTACATTCTGAGAAGCCTCTTGTCCCCCAATTTAGTCTATTTACTATCTCTCCATATTTAAAATCCCGAGAATAGTGGGAGGATGAAGCTTAGTCTTGAAAGAAGTAATCCTAGATGAGCCCGATGATCTCAGAATCGAGGTGTTGGGTGATTTCAAAGGGAAGGCCAAGCAAGAGAAAATCCTTGACCTTGATCTGACGGATAAGACATTATTCCCACAAATGAATATTGATGTGTTATGGGATATGGGTTACGAGTCGAAGGGGGAGGTGAAATTCATCCCAAAGCCCAACTTTCTTAACCTTCTCAACTCCACTATCATGCACCTCCGATATCTACCAATGTCCTAGAAAAATGGTGAAGTTGTGTGATGCACTTAGTTCATGATAAGAAGAGTGCATGACAAGATTTTATGGATTGACAGGAGATATCCCATACATGTAGAGGATATCCATCAACTCGCATGATTTTTATTGGAAGGAGAGGATGTATCTAAAGGATTCCAAGGGCCGATAAAGTGTGACAAAAAGAAGGTTGAAATTAGCGTGTATGAATGATTCCATACCCATCGTGGGGGTCATACAATGAAAATTGACCAAATTCTCCTAGAAATGACAAGAACAACCTGATATGTAATTGCTAACAAGTCCATGCGCTCATATTACAAGGGTGAATGCACATTGGATTCTTTTTTAGTGGCATACTTATGCACAAACGATGCAGTCTTTAACTGGTGTAGTTATATGCTAGAGTAATTCCTCATTTCTTGTGAGGAAGTTCAGGATAAGGGTGGCACCTTCACATATGGATACCTACTTATAGCCTTTTCAATGTTGAAGTGGCATCCACCCAATGGCATACATCTAGCACTTGCAGACAAGGGGTGCCTCACAAAGATGTTTGAACATTGGCATGCAAGGGCAGACTCTGAGAATATGGAATTCAGTAATGTTGCATTCCTGAAGTGGTATACTCATTTGATTGATGCCACCCAAAGGATGTGCATACCACAAGAACTGTTGAAACTGAACACAATAAATATCTAATTCTCCTTGAATCCTCACCATAATTTTGTCTCGCCAAGGAATACAAAGCCCTCCGATCTCCACACGAGGCCATTAATGTTCTATTTGGATGAAGAAATATTGGACAAAGAGGTTATGTCATGGTCGAGAGTTAAACGCAACCCGCACAAGTAGGGAATGCATTACCTTTTTTCACGAGAGATTTTGAAGAAGAATATTTTAGCAGGCGAAGCAGGGTAAACTTTGGGAAAAGTAGAGTTTTCACCTAAGACTCCAATGCCATTAGACACAAAATAAAAAGAAGAACACTAGCTGCAACATCCCAAAAGGACCTTACCAGAATGCCCCAAGATTCTGAATGAGGTGGTACTCTCAGGTAAGACCATCAATGACATCTCAAATGGAATTAACTTCATGCTTAAGACTATATTATTGAAAAAATAAACATGGTTTCAGAGCATAGGTCTTGAAGAACCCATTGCACAAGCATATTTCAGTGATCCTCTCTCTTCTACAAAACCGTACGACCCTCCTAGGGTTTCCAGAAAATCT